>JAQFYB010001924.1:0-28228 GCA_034694085.1 Pogonognathellus longicornis
CCATTTGGACAAAAAATGGCTGAGGTACAACATTCAGAAGTTTTTGATTTTAAGGGGCCCCCCTGGCCAAACGTGTTGACAAATCGATCCAGAAAAAAATTCAACGTAGCTTTCAACACAAGGCCTTTAAGATGTACACAGTTTTATTCGAAAAAAAACATGCGTGTTTCGCGCTTATCGAATTGGTTCATAGTTTCTCTTAATTATTAACGTAATTAACACAACTTTTCGGTATAAAATATATGCATAAATCACATAAATATTTCATACTATGTACAGTACACTGTATACACAAACTTCTGGAATAACTACACCATACACATAGTAAATACTACTGCAAAATAGATTGTAGGTATTGCAAACTATGCAAACAGTGAAGTAAATAGTCCGCATGTAATAACCCCTGCAACGCATAAGAGACATTTGACGTACTTAAAACGTACTTACAAGTCCTTTCAAAACATACCAAATATTATGTTTAATGTATGTATATTGTATGTCGATTTGTGTTCATATTCACTAAAAAATTATTTGCTGATAGTGGTATGTATAAAGTATGTACTTTATATGTTTTTTATTTGTCCGATATGGATACATACTATACTAAAACATTCCCAAGCACAATATTTATATTTCTTAGCGCGCCACATTCTAAACAATTTTTCCAATCCATCTTACTATTTTAATTTAAATAAGTTGTAAACAATAAAGTAAACTTAATTAGGTGCTAATAAGAGTCTAATTAAATTGTACAAATACAAAAATGAGCAAAATTCTTGGAAAAAGAAGATTACAACAGATTTCAAAGCAAGAATACAACAGACTACTGCAACAGGCTCAAATAAACACGGTGACCGAAAACAATCCTCACATCAATAGAGAAATTAGTGATTCCACAACCATTTGGAATTTCGATGAAATTGATTCATTTGATGGACAACATTCCAAAGACAGCTTTTCGTCAACTGACTCAATTGAACAACACGATTCTACTACAGAAATAAATCAATTCCTGACTCTTACAAACTTGAATGTAGCAGTGAATGAAGAAACACAAAACGAAGAACAATTAGATTTGAAATCCTCATTAGCAAATTGGTACGTCGAAAACAAAGTTAATCAAAATCAATTTACCACTTTACTTAAAATCCTAAGAAAACATGAATGCTTTAAACATTTGCCAAGTGACTGTCGTAGTCTTTTGGCAACAAAAAAGTACATTATAGAAGATTGTTATCCGGGTCGTTATGTACATTTTGGTTTACAAGCAAAGTTATGCGAACTCTTATCTCAACAAATAGAACCAGATGTGCAAAACCGTTTAATCAATTTACAGATAAACATTGACGGTCTCCCACCTTTCAAAAGTTCAAACTTACAATTGTGGCCCATTTTATGTTTTGTTCCTAATCATGTCAACATCAAATGGCCGTTTGTAGTAGGTATTTATTCGGGCGAGAAAAAACCAGCTGATGCCAATTTATTCTACAATTTAGAGCTACAATCAATTTGCAACAATGGACTTCAAGTTTCAGACTGTTTATACAAAGTTAAAGTGCAATGTTTTATATGCGATTGTCCAGCAAGATCGTACATCACGGCAACTAAAGGACACGCAGGATACTACTCCTGCAACAAATGTACAATAGAAGGAACATATACTGGTAATAAAGTATGTTTTCCTGGGACAGTTGCCAATGCAAGAACCGACCAATCATTTCGTGAACAATTAGATGACGGTCACCACACCGGTAGAAGTATTTTAGAGGAAATCCCTCGATTGGATATGATATCTGGATTTCCCATCGATTATATGCATTTAGTGTGCCTAGGGGTTATGCGAAAGTTATTAAATATTTGGATCAAAGGCAAAGCATATTCGTATAAGCTTTCAGCTCAGCAAGTCCTAACCTTATCAGAACTAATTTGTAACTTAAAAGTGTTTTGTGTTGCCGAATTTTCTCGTAAGCCTAGGACGTTACTAGAACTTGACCGCTGGAAGGCTACGGAATTCAGACAGTTTCTTTTATATATTGGACCTTATATTTTAAACAGAATAGTACAACCGGAAGTATATATTCATTTTATGAGTTTAAGTGTAGCAATTAGAATTTTGTGTGATCCAACTTTATATAAGTCTCAAAACCAGTATGCATTTGACTTACTAAACTATTTTGTCGACATGTTTGTGAAATTATATGGTTCAGAAAATACTTCCTACAATGTACACGGCCTACTACATTTGCCTCAAGACTCACTGGTGCATGGAACTTTAGACTCTAATAGCGCATTTCCCTTCGAAAATGAACTTGGAAAACTGAAAAAACTTGTAAGGACACCAAACAAACCTCTAGAACAGATATGTGCTCGAATTCAGGAGCAAGAATCCTATTCAAGAAAGCATTTTACTGAAAATATATTTAGTCGACCACACACTAATGGACCTATTGGTCACTCTGAAAGTTTTGTATCCAATCAATACTATAAATGCAAAACTACACAATTTGAAATAAATACTGGAAGTAATTCATACTTTTTAACCAGTAGTGATGATTTTGTTACGATAAAAAATTTATATTACAACCAAAACGACAAATCACATTACGCTCTATGTGAAAAATACTACCCACAACAAAAAGTGTCAGTGTTTGATAAGCCTTGTGTTCTACGAATTTTAAAATATACAAAATTCCGATCAACAGCCCTACATCACAAATAGTATTAAAAATTTCCTGTCTTAAAAAGAAATGTCAAGTTTACAATTCTTCAGATTTTATTACCGTTTTCCCATTACTTCATTAGATTTAGATGAAGAGTTTATGTAGAGTTATGCGCAGATTCATACAGAATTCAAATTGACCGCGTCCAACCCATTTACAGATTTACTTTCCTGGAAAATCGGAATCTAGAATCTATACTGTTTACTTCGTTTTCATTCACATGTGTTTACAAACTGTAGTTAGTGCTATTCAAACTCTCGGTAGTATTCAAATTAGTTTTCAAAATGTTTTCCGTCGTGAAATTTTTGGACGAAAATTCCGTGGAGGTTGCCCCATCGTCGTGGATAAATAATGGAGAATGTTCCTGGCCAACGGGACCTAGCGTAAATCTTCTAATTAGAAAATGTGACCAACCCTCATCAAGCTGGCCTAGTCACAGTGTAAAAGTACTCGGTCATTATAGTAAGTTTGAGCAGTAAATTAATTAAAATTTTCTCAAAGTTTATATTTTATGATAAATATTATAATTTTTTAGACAGTTACGAAACAGCCGTTAGCAAAAGAAAAATTGCAGAGCACACATCTGACTTGGACGATGACAACTATGAACCTCAAAGAAAGAAGACGGACAGAATTGCAAGAAAACATTCCGAGCTTCACTTGATCAATCACTTGCCGTTAGTACCTACTTTCAAGTTAGCTCCTGGATCGGGTACTTATTTAAACGAAATAACTGGTAAGTAAATCAAGTCGATCAATATAAATATATAATGACGAATCATTCTTTTGGTTACGATTCTTTAACATTTAACTAATGTTTTGAGAAATAGAATTTGACCAAACTGACGAAGCGAATAAACTCTTGAAAAATAACCAGTGTGAAAAGAATGAACAGTTGGAATTCAACACTGGATCATCGATGGTGGTCTGTGGAGGTATGATTTTTGTAAATAATTTAACAGTTCAAAGTATTCAAAAAATTAACATTACAGCAAATCTTAATCTTAATTAAATTTGCAGCGAACGAGTCCCAAACACCCTTTAGTAGTAGTTCTAAAGTAGCAGAAAATCACGACACTTTGAAAGATAGCAGTATAGAGAGAGGTATTAAATTAATTTTCTGTTATTGAGATTTTAATTTCTTCTGTTAATTTAAATTTGATTTTATTTTTCAGTAGACAAGATTCTTATGAGAGAAATTGTTTCCGTAAAGACAAATATAAGACAATTAATGTCTATTGTCGAAGGAATCGAATCAAAACAAGATGTTATTTTATCTGTAATAAACAATGCCAATTTAAATCCAACAATCCCAAAAGTGAATCCTCCATTTATTCAAAATCAATGTAAGACTGTTGTTGAACTTCAGGAATTGGAGCAGCGTTTAAGCAGCAACGACGAATCATATCAATTAGCTGTGAGTAATTCATTTAATTAGTGTTTGTTGAATATTTTATTTTATACTAATCATTATTTGTGTTATTTTTTATTGTAGAAGCATCAGTTGTTAATGGTCGGCGGAAATAATACAAAAGAGTTTATAAGGCGAGTGCTCAAAAAAATATTTGCAGATAGTTTAGCTGCAAAATTCAGTTTTAAGGGACGTAAAGGAAACTTAAACTTCAGCTAGTACAACATCTACAAATTGTTACTCGGTATGAAAATGTAGTAATCAATTAAATTATACAATACTTTAGGCAACTGGAATTTGAATTGAACTGATTTCAGTTGAAAAATTGGTAATCTGAGTTTTAATAAAGTTTTATATGAATTTGATATAGAAATCATACAAGAAAAATTAGCTTCTTCTGAGAGGGATGTTGAAAATGCCGTGATGGAATGGTTCCGTCATATCACTCAACGTTTCAAAAATACGATAAATTAGGTATATTAAATTTATTTTTGTTTGTATAATGAATTGAATCAATTATAAAAAATGATTTATGATGATAATTGTTTTACAGATTAGTCAAGACAAAATTGAAAGCAGGGCAGGAAGAAAACTTATTATATATCGATTTATGGAATAATACATTATATTTATACAGCAGTTGCAACATTGTTTTAAAATTTTAACAATATATTATATAGAAAATCAGTTTGAATTTTTTGTAACTTTATACAATTAGATTTTTATATTTACTATTTTGTACTTATATTCAGAGATGTTGTATGAAACGATGTACATAATGATCAATATAGTTGATGCAGATTGTTAGGAAATTATAAGCTGTGTTTCATTTTAGATTTATTATTAAAATCAAAAAAGTTGCAAAAGTATCTTAATTGAATTTTTAATTTGCATATTTATCTGTAATTAGCTATGTATAAAATAAGTACTTTTCGGTACGTTCTTTGCACGTTCATCTTATTATGTTCTTTGCACGTTCGTCGGAGTATGTTCTTTGCACGTTCGTCGGAGTATGTTCTTTGTACATACCTTTGAATGTGCAAACTATACATTAAAAGGGCGAAAAAAGTATGTACTTTGTACGTACTAAGTATGTTGTAGTGATATTGCTTTTCATACTAAGTACGTTATGTACGTATAAAATAAATGTTTTTTATACGTACTTTGTATGTCAATGCGTTGCAGGGGAAGTGTATTACTACATAAACACTGGTAATTGTAGCTAATGTTAGAAAATGGTGTTGTAGTTAATCTAGAAGTTTGTGTATACAGTGTACATAGTATTAAATATTTATGTGATTTATGTATATATTTTATACCGAAAAATTGTGTTAATTACGTTAATAATTAAGTAAATAACAGTACAGTAATTAATGTGTAATATTTCGATTGTCACTTACTTGCTTAATTAATTATTTCTAGTACAATATGTGGGATTGGTTGTAGATGGTGGGTAAGAAGATTTCAAAGTACCCTGTATTGCGATAGTTTTGTTTCTAAGACAATTTTGCAGTTTGTTCATTTATTTTACCAATTTTTCGTCAACAAAAAATCAGTCTGGTCTTGCCCTGCGTAGAATTTTTTGATGAAGTAGACTGGAGGCAACATTATCAATCAAAAGAGAAAGTTTCGCCAATTATTTTCGAATATACTATGTCCAAATAATATGACCGGTTAACTACAGGGTGTTCAGAAAGTTCCGATATGTGCTTTAGCCCTACTCAACCTATGTAGCAGCACAAAGTAATCATGACGAAAGAATTCGAATGTACAATTTTGAAGCAACGTCTTAACAAAAACTATGGTGATTGCTCCATTAAGGGTTTGATTACTAAAGTTACTTTTATCGGTTAAACAAAACTGAGTTGATTTTGATAATCCAATCCAATCCATGAAGCCCTTTAACTCTGTAACTGTGACACACACTGTATATATGCTATAAAGTGTACTTCCAATTGAAGCTACTAACAAGTTTTGTTGCTCTACCACTGATTTTAAAAGTGTAAAGGGTTAAATATTTATATTCGGTAGTACTGGTGTAGCCAGGGTTGCCCAGGTGCAATTAAATAAAAAGGCGTGTGCTGTGGTAAAATCGAAAAATTCAGAAAAATAGAGGAGAAGCTGAAAATATTGAAATTGAGAAAATATGGATCAATTGTAGTCGGACCAGGAGGGAATGAAATTCAGAGTAGGAAATTAGAAAAATACCCATTGTAGTAATTTCAGTTCAGGAGCGGGGGAATTGCAAAGAATTGGGGAAATGTAAACGTATATATTATTAAAATGGAGGCAGTTTCGACATATGTACACAGTAAAAAATGATCACTACTAGGTTGGTAGTAAAAACGAAAGTCCCTTATTTCAAGTATACCAATCCATTAAGTACAGTTCTTTTTTACTACGCCAACAAAGTAAAGGTTTCGTTTACTTGTCATTACTAGTACTTCATTAGTTTACTTTAGATAAGGCAATTCTTACTATAGATCGGGTGTAACAGGTTACTGAGGTAAGACAAAACGGAATTTTACCTTTTGATAAAGCAGAAATGGGCCAATAGGAAAGAAGGATTTTCAGCTTACTGTAGGTAAAGTACTCTCAAGATATAGCACTAAATGAACATTGAACATATTTATTTCTACAGTTACTAATCTTGGTCAGTCTTGTTATCGTAAACGTATTCAATGACTCGTCTGTGAGTCTTTGAATAACTTTTTTGACCACGAATTTCTGGGGAATTTGGAAGCCAAGATCCAAGCTACCTGTGACCTGGCTTATTAATTAAGGAAAACGTTTTTATTTCTGCCCCATGGGGAAGATAGTATGTTATGGGACTATTCTCAATTTAAAGGTAAGATCTCACACTCCTTTCAATAAAAAGTGTTGAAATGTTGTTAACTACTATATTTTCAACTTTATCCCTGAAAGTATGAAATGCTAATAACATGTGGTCACTTTTTTAAAGAAGTGTTGCGAGATCTTAATTTTGAATAGTCACATTACATACTACCTTCCCCCATGGGGCAGAAATGGAAATGTTTTTCTTAAATAACAAGCTATCTTGTATAATGCTTTGAATAAAATAATGAATGACGATGACCTGGATATACAGTTGCACTATTCACATACCTAAAGTAAAAAAGTACTGATGGTAAGCTACTGGCATTGGCATACTTAAAGTAAAATAGTACTCCTGCTAAGGGTATAATACACATAAGCTTGTGGTGTAGGTGAAGTACTCGGTTACTTTAGCTAGAGTTAACATACCACCATCAGAATCATTGACTTAAAGTAAAAAAATTACTTTACCTAAATCATTGCTCATTACTAGGTTGCAAAGTATTAAGCATTACCTAAAGTAACAATTTTTTACTGTGTAAGATCAGTGAGTATTCTTGTGGCTTCTCAAAGAAGTTGCGTTCCAATACGTAAATACTATTATTGACGTATAGTTATTTATTATAAATGAACATCTCCATGTACTCATTTACTGAGGCCGAAATTATTTAAATTTATTCATGGAAATGGTCATTTTTGTTAGGTGCTATATATAGTGCATATACAAGGTAATGTGAATTAAAACAGTCTACTATCCCAAAGTCGGAAATATCGACCCCATTCGCTCGTTCAGAGCTATTTGCAAAAGTTTTTGATCACCATCACTTATAATACTACAATAGTTAAAAGATTATATAAAATTACAAATAAATATGCAGTCTTCTATAATTTGGAATCAAATGCATTCAAAAAAATTTAACACTAACTATGGGAAACAAATTTATTACTTGATAAACCAACCAAGCAGTTTCACTGCAATATATTTCAAAACCAAATACAATTCGAAACTTAAGGATATCTATTAAACATTTTCAAAGCTCTCCAGTAGTCTAATTGCAAGAGAAAAAATAATTTGCGTTGATGCATGTAATTAGAAAATTCTACAATAGATCCAGAAAACAAAATATTGTACATTTCCTGATCCACAGTAAAAGATTTTGAGATTTCATTGCTGCGGTTATGTTTCTCAAACATATTAAGAAACGCACTATCAATATCAGCATCTGCTGTATGAATTGGGTATTTATAGCCTGCATCGATTAGTTCTGTGTAGTATTTAAGAGGTGAGTGTGCAAAAGGGGCAGTTTTTTCAGCTTGGACAAAACATTCGTAACAAATGGAAAGGAGCCAGCCACAAAATGCTAAAAGTAAAAGTATATTTTTAGAGATTGGAGTTTGATCCTGACGAAATAGAAGAGCAATACCAGTCAACCAAGAAAAAGAATGTGATGACCTTTTAACCCTCTTGACTTTGAGTATGTAAATATACGCGTATAAAGTCATTGTGATGTAAGACACACAAATTAAAATCCATCCGATCTGGTCAAAACCTATTTGTATCCAAATCAGGAAGGCAGATGAATTATTCAATGCTATTCTCCCTTTTTTACAGTAGAAAAATTGTGATGTTTCTGTGATATCAAATGTCCATTTCACATTCGATGGGTTTGATATATAATTTTCTGCGTATTTGAGCACAGGATGTTGATTAAATAAGACTAACTTTTCAAAGCGGAATATTTCAGGAACCAATAGGAATTATGAAATGCGATTACTATCAATCGAAAGAGGGTGAATCAGCAATCATTTTAGTATATGAGTTATCTAACTTCGGTAATGTAATACGGTCTCAACAAGCCTTCATATAAAATGGTCCTTCACCATGTTAAAATGCACTTCACAATATTATTTTTAGTTCATTCAATGGACCGAATTATGAATTGAGATTAATATCAGTCGAAAGGAGAGACTTTAGCGGTCATGTTCATGTATGGTTTGACTAACTTTGAAAATTTAATGTGGGTGAAATAATTACCGAAGAAAAATGCGTCGATTTCATGTTTTGTTTCTTTTGTGCTATGAGTAGGTAACTCATTGGCCCATTTTTCTTGGGCAATTATTTCACACATTGAATTTCCCAAGTTAACCAACCCATACATGAAAATGACCGCTGAAGTCTCCTCTTTCGAATGGTATTAATTGCAATTCCTAATTCGGTCCGGTACATGAACTACGTTAGTTCAAAGCAATACTGACTTCCATTTTAACATGGTGGAGGACCATTTTATATGAAGCCTTGTTTCGACCGTATTACATTACCGAAGTTAGACAACCCATATACGAAAATGATTGTTGATTCATCCTCTTTGGATTGATAGTAATGACATTTCATATTTCGTATTGGTTCATGAGATATTCCGCTTTGAAAAGTTAGTCTTACTTAATCAAATCCCTGTATATCCAATTTTCCCACTTGCAATACTGTACAATCGTCGCAATTATTATTTTGATCAGAAATTGTTATAGTGTGCAATTGTGGTGCTTGAATATCGCTAACATTTTAATCAAGTCAGCGTCGCATTTGATACCAGGATTACTTAAATAATAGGATATATAGAATAAAAAATGGAAAACACATTTCCAAATATTTTAATGTACAAGCAGGTACTGGGGCAGGATCTGCTTTAGGACCACTATTACTGGATACTACTGAATATGTAGGAACTGAAAACTGGTTTGATACCACATCGGTAATAGAAAGAACTTTCCCTAAAATTAGTATGATAAACTGTCTCTCCTCTATGAAACGAAGCTCAGTACAGCACTCTGCTACAATTGCCTGGAATAAGTTACCTAGAAAATGGGTATTTCAAGACTTAAAACTGGAAAAGTTGATCGATGATTATAAGGAAATAATACGCAAGGCAAGGAAAAATGTATACGTGCTTGACTGATGATGATTTGGTAGAACAAAGGAGGATTGCTATGATAAGTTAGGCTATAATATATATGTTATGTATGTGTAGAAAACTATCTCTGAGTGTGGGGGGAGAGCAGTGTTAATGTTATTTACTACTGATTCTGATTATAATGATTGGATGTCCTGATATTGTCACTTGAATAAAGCCAAACATTAAACATTAAACATTCTGCACCATGTGGTAAATCGAGCAATCATAATGTGACTCCTCCACCAATAGCAATGAGATAAAAACATAATTCTGCAATTTCCTTAGGTTCAGAATTCTGCTTGTACTGGCGTGTTCCCAACGTGTGGGATTTGAGTTTTCTTCGTCCAGCAGTATCATGAGTGCACTTAGGGTTGATTTTATGTACATTTTTATTCGACGCTCGTTATCGATGAGAAGTATCACCAACCCTAAGTCCTCAATCTAAATGCGGCCACGGATATCCTATTAAATTTTCTCTGTGCAAAAAGAAAAGGAAAAATAATATAAGACACTGTCTTTTCCTCGTTTATTAATTTCCATTTAAATGAAGTGCAACATGCGTTTAAAAATGTATTTTTCATTTATTTTACAGCGCAAATGCATTGCATTGAAATAGATTATTATAACACGCAAATACAATCACTAGCATAACACAAACACGCTAGTTGTTAAAAGGTAAATAAATTGGGTGAATAATATAAATTGCAATCTTTGATATTTAATTTTGACTTCACTACGATCAAAATACTAATAGGTAACACCAAATATTTGTGTAGGGCTTTTGCAACTTGTGTGATTGTGAGTTTGTTGTGTGTTGTCTCTGTCTGTGTGAATATTGAGGTCGGAGTGAGAATTTTCTTCAAAGTAAATTTCTTGCATCTTGTTCTTTCTATTGCTTTTCTGTGCGAAAAATTCTTTTATACCAATTATTTACACTGAAGACAATGTTTTTAAATACATTAGCGCTACTCAGAATTAGCGTCTGAAACTGCTATAACGACTGAAACTTCTGATTCTACTTTTCGTAAAAGTAGAAACAGACGTTTCAGTCGGGAGCTACTATAGCGACATGACAGTCCTACTCTTTTACATGGCAAAATCTTCTGTACGCTATAGCAGTTACAGCACCGAACACCCTACTATTATCTACTTTATCTTCTATAACTTCTGTTGCTAATGGTAATTACTAATGTTATTTCACATTCGCACATTTCAGTAGCCATTGAAGCCATTTCAGATGTTTTCATTAGTATTTACACTCAATATTTGCATTTCTTTAATGTCTACTTTTATAGTTGCTGCAGGAGTTATGGACAAGATTTCTAATTCTGAGTAGCGCTATTATTCATAAGTGACATCAATCTACATTCTTCGATGACAAAACTGACTGCTTCAAGAAAAGAAATATATATAGGGATAACGTTTACATGATAAGTAGGTACGTATATTTAGAGGCTACATAGGTACCACAACACAAAGTGAAATTTTTTCATTTATTGTCAAAGTGCTGTTAGAGTTCTCTACTTTTAGCTTTTGATCTTACGTGCCATTGTTCACATTCATATTATAGAGTCTGTTGCTGACAAATACAAACACATGGTGCAAGCATGATTTCCATATCTTACACTGGTTATATCAAAAGTAGAGATAAGAAAAAAAAACGAGAACTCTTAGGATGGTATAGCAATAAATGAAATAAATGAAAGGAAAATATAAAAAATTGCACGAAATGAGAAGAGAAGAGTAAAAGTTCTAATACTAGCTACAAATGTCTAATTTGTAATCGATCCAACAAAATAATAAGTATATTATTGTTTTTTCATAATATGTAATTATATGCAAAATAATTCAGATAGAGATAGTGAACTCAGCATTTGTTGAACATTCAGAATTCTAATATCAAGTATGAGAGTAAAGAATGTCATTGATTCACTCATATTACTCTTATAGTCTTTCAGTACCTACTTCATTTCAATACAACCAGACAGATCCATATTATATGGGAATCATCGACTCTGATTTCCGTTCTTCTTGATTGATACTGGCTTGTCTCAAATGTCTGAATAACACGATTTATACATTATCTGTAAAAATATTAACTTGGTGGGCTACAGCTGGTATACTCTCTATTCTCTTTAATATTGATAAAAGCCTACGATTATCTCAGAATTTATACCCCTCACCGTTTATTGTCTTATTCACTTTTAATAGAGAGACTAGTGTAGGCAGTTTACAGATATTAACTATTTTATGTTAACCTCCATAAGGACATCCACTCCACACTGACTTCAGACGGCACAACATTATTATGCCGGGGTATGACTTTAACGTGGTAACGACTATAATTTAATTTAACTATTTGACAATCATTAATATTAATATTTGAAATTTGAAATTATAATATTGTTTTAGGCTTGTAGGATCCATGTAAGCTTGAAATGTCATAGTGTAATTAATAGTTAGTTCTAAATGATTTCAATTTATTAGCATATCAGTCACCAACTAGACTCATGACTGATTTTTATGACATAATTACTCAGGTTGAAATATAATTCTTTTATTTTACTTTAATTTTGATGCACTGAAGTATTCAATTAGCTGCTTTAAAATTGTACAACGAAATCTTAATTATTTGCCAATGTCATTAGTCATTACTTAACCAGAAAATATCTTGTTTCTTGGCAGTATGAATAGGGATAATAACTTGAGTACACTGAAGTCATAATAGTACGATTATTATATACAGAACACAGTCATACATTATATTCTGCATTGAGTAATATGCACAGATATTTTTTATGTTTCAATTTTAAAACATTTTTATTATTATAGATCTATCGTATCCGAAGCTAGAATTCGCAGCAAAAAACAAAACGAGAAATTACTGGAAAATTGTTTGGCTTTAGAAAACATCAAACCTTGGTAAACTGTTTTGTTTTTTCATAGTTAATAACAATTCCAACTAAAGAAGCTATAGCTGTTATCACATTGTTATAATTATATTGATTTGTAAAAAAAATATTCAAACACTATTTACCTGTCATTACAATTTGCCTGTTGAATATTCAATTCTAATAAACATAGCCTTGATCCAGTGGTTATTTCAAATACCAAATATTTTTAAAATAATATTAAAATTTCAATAATAATTTAATTTAATAATGATATTTTAAAATTGTTGTTTTCTGGTAATTAGAATGGAGGAATGGTTTGTTTAATTTTAATTTCTAAAGCTATTTGGAATAGGAATTGATAGATACTACATTGATCTTATCGTTATATTTTATCTAGAGAGTACTGTAATGGACTGGGGATTTCAACGCTGACTACAACAAATCAAGAGTATTGGAGACAATTCTTTACAGAATAATAAATATTATATAAGGGTAAAAATATAGCATCCTAAACAACTGAGTAATAGTCCAATCTATAATTTTTTACACTTAAATGCATCTATGTATTTAAAAATAACGACATTACTTGTATTTATTTAGGCAAATTCAAAAGCTGATTGTGAGACAATTTTGAAAAATGGATACTCTGTCTACATAGATTCAGCTGAAACTGAATTAAGTAACGAAAAAAAAGCCACACTAATATAGAAAGCACACCACGTCATCAAAGACCGTCTTGATATAGATATGTGCTATATGTTGGAAATCTTTCAAAACAATTGGTAGTCGTGGCACACAATAACTTTTTCACACAGCAATGAAGCCTATCAAATGCGCACATTGTGCAAAGTGTTTTTCTTGCATAAGTGTTCTAAAAATTCACACTAGAACCCACACTGGAGAAAAACCATACACGTGTTCTTTTTGCAAGAAACAATTTGCAACGCGAGGGAATTTAAAAGAACACATTCGCACTCATACTGGAGAAACTCCTTTCAAATGCAATGATTGTCAAAAAGAATTTGCGACGAAGAAAGGAGTTACATTTCATCAACTAATACATTCCGAAGAAAAAGCTTTCAAATGCTCTTTCTGTGAAAAAGCGTTTAAAAGAAAGACAGATCTAAAAAGTCACACACTAATTCACACAAAGGAAAAGCCACACAAATGCAACTTATGTGGCAAATATTTCTCCCGTAGGTCTACTTTAAGAAACCATATAAGAGTTCACACTGGAGAAACTCCTCACAAGTGCACAGTTTGTAAAAAAGCCTTTGGAACAAATACTCGTCTCCTTCGTCACCACAGAGTGCACACAGGCGAAAAATCACACAACTGTAAATTTTGCAACCAGTATTTTTCAAGCCGCGCTTTACTCTTAAAACATATTAGAAATCACACAGGTGAAAAACCGTTCAAATGCAAAAGTTGTTCCAAATGTTTTACAAGCAGTCAGGGTCGCAGTAAACATCAACTGATTCATTCAGAAGTTCCATCGTTTGATTGTTCTTTCTGCAAAAAACGTTTCGTCTCTCAAAGTAATAGAGACCTTCACTCTATTAAAATCCATGCTCAGACTGCGACTGTTGCCTTGAAATAACAGTAATAAATTATTTTGAAATACACGACGAGTGTACAGATTTTGGCTTCCCATTTGAAAAAGCCCTTTTTCTCTTTCACTTACGCGTGAAATACACACACCAACTTAATAATGTATTTTTTATTTCTCATACATTTTTTAACATTTTTGCCGCCATTTAAATCTATTTGATAGAGCCAACTCAATAATTCGAAAAATTTCCGAATAGTCCACAATAAAAAATTTTGCTCGGTTTTTCCCAATTTTCCCATGGTGTGGGTAAAACAGTGAGAAATGTATGTTTCCCGGGAAAAATGGAACTAATTAAATGTGTAGTTCTCTAGCTAAAATGAATATTGTTTTTCAACTTTATTAAACAATTTATGGTACAATATTAACTTTTGATACTCTTTTTTTACGAAAACTAAAACGATTAATCTGTTAGATTTGAATATAGCGTTTTAATTCTAAAAATGCGACAACTTGATTTCGTCTTATGTTGGGAAATCAACTGGTCGATTTTAATTTATATGAAATCAAGCTTGTAGTCCATGCAACATAATGTAGTCCTTTCTTTGAATTTAAATGAAATGATATCTTTATTATGAGCATAATCAATAGATAACTTTAAAAGTTCAAGTTATCTAATCAGCTCATAAACCTGTTCTCCCGAAGTTGACAGAGTTTCTCATCTGTCAGTACTGGAAGATGTAGCAAATGCTACATCTTGTTCATAACTATCATAACTAAACCATTTACCGTACCCGCCGGATTAGCAGCCCATGGCGTAATATGCCCTTTGTTCTATTGTATGCTACATTTGATTTTCTACATCACACATTACGTAACGGAACACTTGTAAAATGAAAGTTCTGTCTTTTGTGATTTGCCAATTCACAATTCTAACTTAAATTAACTCATGTTGCTGTTTTCGGTATTACTGATCGATGCACTTTAATAAGTTACCATATTAATTTACCTTCTAAAGAATATTATAAGTTATAACTTCTAGTATTCCTATTGTAAATATTATAAATAAGTATATATGCTATTTACCTATTGTAAATTGTCGATGATTTAGATTTAGAAGTACTGTATTGATGTATTATTATTATATAATAACAATTGTATAAAGGATACTTTTGGTTGCTTGTATATATTCTCCTTTTCATTATATTCAATTTTCTTATAATATACTTGAGAGATGTAAAGTGCATTTAAATTGTAATGGAGTTTTTGCATGTTGTAGCTCTACATTAGCTGGAAAGAGTACGATCCGACAGAACGAGACCTGTCGCTTGAAGCCCGGCTTAAATATTACTATTTTCATAACAGCGCGATTTACTTTGGTGAATCAGTGTGAAGTGAGAAAGTATGTAAATTTATTAATGCAATTCGAAATTTAATTTTACGCATCTCAGAAATCATACAGGTGAATAATTATTCAACTTTACAATTTGTTCCAAATGTTTTCAAAGCAGTCAAAGTCGCAATAAACATCAACTGACTCACTGATGAAAGTTCAATCGTTTAATTGTTCCTTTAGCAATAAACGATTCGTCTATCAAAGTAATAGAGACCGTCACTCCATAAAAACCCATCATAACACTGCTGGAAATGACAAAATAAATTGCTCAGATTACCCCATGTAAGGGGGGCACTCACCCCTAAATAAGTTTCAAAAACATCAATTTTCCACACGCAACATCTCCGGAGCCAATGAACCGATTCGGTCAAACCGGCGTCAATCGAATGCTCGTACCAGGAACTGTGGGTACTTTTTTCGCAACACTTACATTTCCGCCACAAAAATTCAAAAATAGTGTTGAATGAACGATTTTTAAGCATACACAAAATAGATATCTAACGCAATATTTTATTAAGTTTCATACATTTCTTAACTCAATTACGCTGCATTTTGATGGAAAATTGAAAACTTAAGTGTTGGAAATTCACATATTCTAAAGGCTGATTCTAGTTTTCTCAAAGGCTGTTAATTTATTTCTTAAAGGCTGATTTCATTGGTTTAAATGGTTGGAAAAAATGTTAAAGATTGATGTTTGACACTTGAATAAATTGAACATACATACATACATACAAAGACAAATTTAATTATTTTAAAGGTTATTATTTAGCACCTATTTAACTATCCCGTTCGTAGAACGGACCTTTTCTCTATTTAGTCATATCAATCTGATACCTATTACGTAGCAGCATTGAAACAATAATTGAAGCATTACTTAACCAACCAAGTAATACTACATTTTTCTCTAATTTGTTATTGGGCTATTTAGGCAAGCATCCAGAACTATAATTTCGGGTGGGGATGGGGGGAGGTGCATAGCAAAGATGTATAAATAACTGATTTCTGGGAGGGCAAAATTCGAATACGAGGTACAATTGAGTCAGTAATAATACGTTACAGTGAAGTCAATTAGGTGAAAACCAACGTAAAATCCCAAATTACATGGAACAAGCGTAGAACGAAATTGTATTTGTTTATTGAGATATCTTTTGCGTGCTGGGGGTACACGCGCACCCAGTGTACCCCTTCGGCTAAATAGGTGTCTGGAGCTATTAGATATTCCAACACAAATAAGTACATAATATCTATCTTAGCCAGCGGACTTCGAGACCTCCAGCTCAATACACACACCCACCGAAGCAAACCTACTACAAGTTTTGCATTTGCTTGTATCATTAAAGATTATTCGATTTTTTCAAAACAGTGCTTTTGTAAATGTTTGTAATATTAAAACGCCGAATTCATGGGGAATATAGTAGTAGTGTACTTAATTATTATTTTAATACAGCTCAAGGCTTTATGTTTGTGGTAATATTAATTGACTTTCAACTTTCCTTTTCCTTTCAACAAAACTTCAGGTTTTGCTAAAAGAGCAATTATAGCCTAATAGTCTATCATTTCTATTTGATTTTATCAACATTCTACTAACTCCACTTGTTTGGTTCTTTAAACGTATTATGATAAATGTAAGTCTCAAAACTAATAGACATGAATCTAAATTATGAATATTGTATCGATTCCATTTGCTGCTAGCATATTAGGTAAATTATTGTGATATTATATTTTGTGCTATATAATCCCATGTTTACGAATGGTAAAAATTAAGTGGGCCTTTGTTTCGTTCACAGTTAGTTATGTGACTTGTATTTATAAGTATGCATTTACGACAATTCTATCAAGTATTTCATGTAACTAGATTTACTATTTGACTATAAAAATAGTCAAAGTACAATATTTTTTTATAAATATTGTAAGCATGTAAATTATAACTGTATAAACCATTTAATCTTAATCCGAAGTTACCAATTACCTACATATCATTTCCTTTTATTTGTTTCATTGTTTAAACTTATAACAATTATAGTAGGATTCATAATGCTTTGTTCCATTAGGTTAACATGATATTTGTAACTCATTCTAAGCTAAAATTGTACTCTCGCAAAGGTATATTAAACTGGATTAGATTTTAGTGTGTGTTTACATTTTGCTCTGTCAAGTAACCACAAAACTTTACCAAAATAAGTTACGAACGTTCACCAATATTCTCCATAATCTTGAAATCCATGAAATCTACTTTCCATATAATTCTTTTTCGCAGTGTTTAAAGTTCAAAGTTGGGCTAAAGTATAAATATTATAATATTGAATTGAAAGTGTGCATTTTAAATGTAACAAGTAATATTACTTATTATCCTTTCAGTCAAGCAGAGAAATTAATGCGTTAGCACCAGGGTTGAAAATCCGGGAGATATGGAACTACGGACATTTACGGAAAAATACGTATTTTACGGGAACGAAAAAATCTTATTCCGTATGGAAAAATACGGAAAAACACGGAAAAACACGGATAAGTAAAATATAATATTGGAGTATAGAATGAATCCTAATTGAATGTTGTGTTTATTGAAATCTCATATTGTAAAGCATAAATGCTTTATATCAGCTTTTCCCATGTAAATAGTGTGTATATTTTGTCGATTTTGGAATCTTCCATATTTTTTCGTATTTCCGTATTTTTACGTATTTATCCATATTTCCCGGAACAGACATGCTTACATTCCTGGAAATACCAACCCTGGTTAGCACCAATAATAATATATTGGGTGCCAACATAATACAGCGTGATTCATCTACACTGGAATAGGAATTTTACATGGGCTGGAGAAAGCCTTAGTTAGACCTGTCTCAAAAAGGTCATAGGTCATTTTGAAATAAACTACAGTACATATCTTGTAGAGAATTTTTCTGCGCATTTAATGAGCTATGACATAATGCGCTTAAACAAAATTATGCGCGCTTAAAGCGCTTTGGCGCAGGGGCATGGACTACTTGGTACTTCCATACCTCTCAACAGGTAAATGACAGTTTGTTTTGACTCATTGAATTTCTTAAATTCATTTCTTTCCACCAACTTTCAGTCGTTTTGTATTAGTGTTCCTTAACCCTAAAAGCACCGTGCTCTTTTTGCCTCTATAAACCCGTAGGTGTGCCAAGCGGAACACCATTATACACTCCACTGCTTGAGCTGACTGGGGCATCGCGAGATGCCCCATTCTATCCTTGGCATGCATGGAGAGGGTTGTCTCAAATGTTAACTTTTTTTAGAAAACAATTTATTTGTCTATGTTGGAGGCAGAATATTTAGGATTTTTTGCCATCATAATTGGCTAGGATAGTTAACTTGAAAAGTCAATTAATTTGGAAACCCAACTTAGCATATTTACTGAAATATTAACGGAACAAATCAGAATGTTCCGCGCGGCACACCCACGGTGCTTTTAGGGTTAAATGGTAATGGTTGCTTAGCATTCGCGAACACAAGGGTGTGCAATGGATGCACGTGCGACCCACAGAATACGTTAACTATAAAAGTTCACGAAATTTAAAAACATTTCCCGCTCCGCTCGAATATGATAAATTATAAAATGATTTGACCAATACGATCTCTTTAAGGTTGATCTGCCCCCTATTTGACTTTTTTTACAAATTAAATCATTTCTCCAGAATGGAAAATAAAATAAAAATGCTGGCGGCATTGCCTTTGTAGATTGATTCTTGCACTTTCATAAAGTTTTTTTAGTTTTTCGAAAAATTGAAAATTGTAGAACTTATGAGGCTTTTTACAAAAAGTCTAGGAACTTCTACAGTTTTCAATTGTGAGAAAAACTAAAAACACATTATGAAGAGCAAGAATTAAGCTACAAAAGTAAGCTCTCCGAATTTTGATTTTATTTTCCCCTCGGAAGAAATGATTTAATTTGTAAAAAAGGTCAAATATTGGGCAGAGAATAGTTGATTTTTCCGGAATGGAAAACAAAATCAAAATTCGGAGAGCTTACTTTTGTAGCTAAATTCTTCCTCTTTCATAATGTGTTTTTAGTTTTTCGCAAAATTGAAAACTGTAGAAGTTCAGAGACTTTTTGTGAAAAACCGAATAAGTTCTACAGTTTTCAATTTTTCGAAAAACTAAACAAAACTTTATAAAAGAGCAAGAATTTATTTACAAAAGTAATGCTGACCGAATTTTTATTTCATTTTCCATTCCTGCGAAA
This sequence comes from Pogonognathellus longicornis, assembly GCA_034694085.1. NCBI lineage: Eukaryota > Metazoa > Arthropoda > Collembola > Entomobryomorpha > Tomoceridae > Pogonognathellus > Pogonognathellus longicornis. The sequence continues at coordinate 19,967 of JAQFYB010001924.1, forward strand.
TGATTCAATTTTAAAAAAAGTCAAACAGGGGAAGAGTGTCCTTAAGCGAAACGATCTGCGAAAGCTCTTTAAGTCATACCTGCTTTCTCAGCCCCTTAGTAATAAACATAAGAACGCAATATATAAACGGGCTGAGAAACGGAACAGGTATACCAAAATGTTTCCGGATTTTAGCATATATAAGGGCAGCATAATGAAACAGGGCATCATGACCTTTCGAAATTTTTAACAGGGATTAACTCAAGTTTAGCGGGGCATGGTGAGATGGTATTCCGCCAGTAATTAATTTGTGTACACAACCTTGTTGTGTATCTCAGAACTTATGATCCTTGCTATACACTCCTGATGCGTAGTTTCCTTGCTACCTGTTTAATTAATTGTACTCGCATATGGATGAAAAACGTCATATTCATAAATAAACTTAATGAGCTACACGGTTGCGTAAATTATGAGCAAGTGCGTATCTAGATTTTCGAAATGTGACCAAACTGGCTTTGTGAGATTGCAAGGTAATGTTTTCAGCCAACCTTGATCTCCCATCATCAATCCTCAGTGCCAATTGAATACGCCCTTGTTAGTATACAGGAAGATAATTATAATTGAAATTCTCTTAAACCAATGTTTAAAAAGTGACATGGCGAAGAAAAGGTAGAAACTGTAATGTATGAATTTATTGTATGAAAGCTTAATTAAAAATACAATATTATATGAACCTTAAGCACCGCACCGTGAAGGTTAAAAGTAGTGATGATTTATTTAATTGGAATGAGTGAAGCATCCATGACGATTTACAACACAACTATAATTTGAAGGAATATTATTAAAAATTAAAAATGACATATTTATCTATAATATTTAATTTCTAACTCTCAAAAAATCAAACAAATAAGTCAAATCACAAGGAGTGCGCATTTATCTACCTACATAATAAAAATAAAAATACTATATTGCGGCGTAAATAGAAAGCGTTACATATTTAACTAGAAATATTTAATTATTTCATGAAATTATGACGATTCCTATTGTTGGACCGCTGATGAATGATTTGTCTTATTGAAACGCGCATTTTTGATTTATCAGCTTTAGGGGGGACAAGTGTTCTTTAGGCCAGTAGGACACGTACCACTGCAGCATTTTCCAGTGATTCCGCAAGATTCGCCAGCATTAGTACAACACATACCATTAATACATTGAGTTTTATCTGTTGGTGTGCAAATATCATTCGCCGTACATGCTCCACTTGATATTTTCTTTTTGCATGCTCCATTTACGCATTGTCTTCCAAAACAGCATAAAGTGCCTCTCAAACTGAGGGTACAACTGTCTCCGACGCCTCTGCAGGTGTCACACCTCATAACCTCTCCATTGCACATGCCTGAGGATGTGCAACAAACAGTTGATGCGCTGCAAGGAGTGCTGCCACTGACACAACATACATTTTCTGTGCAAGTTGCAGGGGGCGTACAGTCGCCATCACCGCAACAAGTGGATCCCTGTTTAGCAATGCATTTACCATCAGTGCAGGTGCCATTGCAACACTGGTTGTCAGCTGTGCACGTGGAGTCTAAGGGCTGGCAGGCTCCGTTTGGTATGCAACACGTGACATTACAGGTGCCATTGATGCATTGATTCGACGCCGTACAATTTGCCCCCAATCTTATTTTGCAAATTCCCAAGGTAGTATCGCAAACGGATTTTCCTTTGTCGTAGCCGCAACAGTGGGAATCTTGTGTGCACACAGAGTGATTCGAATAGGCTGGAGTTGGAGTGCAGCAATATCCACTCGTGCACATATCTTGATTACAACACGTGTTGCTTGTGGTACTAGAACTCCATCCGACTGCAGGCCATCCACTTGGAGGTGAATTCCATCCCGGAGGACGAGATGACCAGCCCCCTCCTTTTTCTTCTTCAGCTCCCTCTTTTGACAAATCGGATGAAGCATCAGTCAGGTTTCGCCAATCTCTGGTGCATGAGTTACCAACACTAACGCAAATTGGAGACGTTGTAGAAGTCCATCCACCACCTTTAGATTCGTCATCCCCAAAATCCTTCACACATTGTGAAAATCTTTCAACTATTTCGTTCGCTTCCAATTTTTTGGAGTCGTATTCGTATTTTGAGATGATGTCCAAGAACTTCTCCTTTTGTTCCTCGGTTAAGTGAGATTTTTCATCCAGTCCTACTTCCTCTACGACATGAGAACCTTGACATGCTGTAGACAGGAACAGCAATGAAATTGCCCAATGCATCTGAAAACAGAAATTATTTGTTGGTTTTATTGTAAAGATAAAGAGAAAAATAGTTTAGAATACTTTAGTTAGGTACCTACACAAAAAATTAATTTAAAGATTTAGTCTCAATCTTTTTAATCTCTCGCAAGGGCGCATCTGGAATTTGGAAAAGGGTGAGAAAAATTAATTTGATGGGAAAACTTCAACGATTAAAAAATGTACATTTTCAATTACTACATTTGCTAAGACACTAATGGTTGTCAACAAATCATTCAATTGAGTAGATCAATTAAAAAGGAAGGGAAAATCAGAGTGTCAAAAAATATAGAAATGTGCACATAGCATCTGAAAGCACTATGTTAATCTTAGGGGGTGGGCAAGACGGGAATTGCCTTCCCAGAAATAATAAAAAAGGTCATTTTTCCCTGATGTGGCAAAATCACTTTTGTTTTGGGCAATTTGTCATCCCCAAAATATATTGTGCAGGCGCGTAGCCAAGGTGGGTGCACAGGGTGCACGTGCACCCCCCAGAATCCATAGAATATCTAAAAAAAGTAGATTATTTCGCCCAGAAAGTTAAAAAACTGGTAAAAATTTCGCGCTACGCGCGAATTTGATGATTATAATTTTTTTTCACTGAATTAATTCAATTACAACGTGTTATTATGGATTCATATTCGAATTTCGCCCTACCATAAATCAATTGGGTATAAACAAACTTACTGTGCACCCCCCAACTTATATTCCTGGCTACGCGCCTGATATTGTGCCTGTGCCATACTCGAAATCCATTTATGATACGGCCGTTAATGTGTATTTCATAGAGAGGGAAAAATGACCTAATTCCAGCTAAAATATTAGTAAAATGCATGAATTTTATGTATTAAAAATTTAACAATTCGAACATTTTGCGTTTTTTTGTACTGGTATGGTAGAATATCCCCTTGTTGAAGTTTCAGGGAGCATTCGCAGATTTCACACGAATTTTATTTTTAAATTCAATGCACACACTTCGACAATCGATTTGTTATATTTGTAAAAATCAATTCAATATAATTTAATAAACTATTACAAATAGATGTAATAAAGTAGCGACAGTTAAAGTCAAACGCCTTCTAAAAATAAAATAAATAAGTCTGAGTCTTAAAACGCGGTGTACATAATTAACTTGACATAGATTTATTGCAAGGCACACTTGAGAGTTAATCGCTAATTGTGCGAAGCCGGAACACGCTTGAGTGCAATTTCAATGAAGTCACCAGTCAACATACTAGAACGTGAATTAATTAAATAGTATCGCAAAATACAGCTCAGTTTAGCCATGGCCCAGTAATCAGCATTTAAATGCAGAGCAATGTCACGGACATTTTGTGATAACTGACCGATGACTATAACAGATGTGAAATATAAAGTGAAAGTAACTGGCTTCATTCATTTACAATGACTGACGTTAAATATATATAATGTTGTACAGTACAACTGACAACAGCGATAACTGATTAATTCACTTGAATTTCAAATAAATCCTTAAATTCACATAATATCACTGTTAATTACAATAATTATTTTTCATTTCTCCTGTAAATACGTGTTATTTTTATTTAATATTTAAAATCCAAGTGAAGCAAATAACAGAGAGAACTTCTCCTGTGAATACGAGTTCTGTATATTTAATATTTAAAACCAAAGTCAATTAGGTAACACATAGAAATAAATCAGAACAACAGTGTACTCCACAGCCAATTGAATTTGAAATGCTGTTTATCCACCTGTGATGGAAGTTAGATTGAAGCAGTTGTCCAGTTACCTTTCACGCGCAATTTATTTTCAATTCAACCGTCTCGTAAAATACAGCTGTTTTCTTTTGTAATAACAGACGGATGACTATAATAGCAATGGCCCAAGAGTCAACATTTAAATGCAGAGCAATGTCACGGACATTTTGTGATAACTGACCGATGACTATAACAGATGTGAAATATAAAGTGAAAGTAACTGGCTTCATTTATTTACAATGTCTGACGTTTATATATAATGTTGTACAACTGACAACATCAATAACAGATTAATTCACTTGAATTTCAAATAAATCCTTAAATTCACATATCACTGTTATTGTTAAATTGAAAAAGATTTTTTATAGTTGTAATATTTGAAATCCAATTAAATTAAGTATTGAATAAATGATTTGAACTTAAGTTTCTTTTCCAAATACAAATTAGTGCTATTTAGTAATTTAAATCCAAGTGAAGACAAGCGACTGATGATAATGACACGGTCTACCGTTATAATGGCTGTAGCATTGTAAAATGTAAACAGTTGTGAAGTACACTGCATGCGAGTGATGTTTTATTTTCTGCGCAGAATGCATACTATGACTGCCGATTGTGCATTGTGGGAAGTGGAAAGAGTGAATATATGAGTGGAGAGTGCTTGGGAAGCGTGCGTGTGTTGTAGCATTCGTGGAAGAGGAGAATCGAGTGAGTTGCCAGTGACAGAGATTGGATAGGAGCTTGTGTTGTGTGTGGTGGTTGTACGAGAGTGGAATCTGCAGGAGACTGGCGATGCATCTTTGTGTTGTAGTACTGATCTAACTACCACTGCTTTGCTAGGAGAATGCAATGATTTCTCTCTCCACAACAGACGGACAGACGGACGGACGGACAGACAGACGTGATCACTCTAATTAGAAAGTAGCTGTCGCTACTTAATAATGCAAGCAAAGGAAGGGAAATATCTGCAAATGAAATTTTTTAAACTAAAGTATATTATAATTTGTTGTTTTCTATGATGTATTGTAGGTCGCTATAGGTAGTTGGTTTTTAGTTTTACATTTACAAAAATATAAAGTTCGCAAATCAGGCTGGGGTCGGGCACCGCTGCCCTTCCCTTTAATAAGTCCTTGATTGCTGATGTATGCTTTCAAAACTCAAATAAAAAACAGCAAACAAGACTTCTACATATTATTAGCTTGGACAAAATATGTATTAAACTATGTTGCTAAAAATTTGGGGAATGATGAATATTTAAAACATATAATTAACGTATTGTATCAGACTAAATACTTAACTTTCTAAAAAAAGAGTTAATTAATTGTTTAAATCACTTGGTAACTTACATTTTAGTAAAATGTCCCGGATTTGGAATTTTGTGAGGAAATAAAATGATAAAATCTGCTTTCTTTTTAAAGCTCAATCTATGGCAACTGGCAATTTGTGAATGAAACCGTGTAAACTTCTTCGTCTGACTTTATTTCAGACTCCTAATCCTTTTTCGGTAGTCTTACAAATAACATTTGTGTTCGAGTAAACAAAGTCAAATGAATGTAGTTCTTTTGTACCCTTCACCTATCTGTTGTCCTGTCCTACACATATGTTATAAATGCTTTCTTTTCATAGCACAGACAAGTAGATTAAAACTTAAAATACTAAGTCGTTATTCTGAGTTACAACATGTAAAACATGCATTCACATGCATAAAAGCTGGCTTCACATTATGAATAGGGATTGATTAAGTGGAGTCGAAATATTATTCTTAAGAAGCTTACTTAGTTCCATTTAAAACAATTCCTAATGGCGTGTTTGGTATGTCTTTTAAGTTTGAACTAAAAATAAGTAGATGCAACATTTCTTAGTAGAATATTTTCTTGCAGGGAAAAAAATACTTAACATATTATTTTTATCCTTTCTTTAAAGCAAACATCCAGTTAAATGTCATGATTAAATTCTGTAGGATGGATAAACTGTCTATTCTGTATAGAAACCTCAACTCTAAACACAATAATAGATAGGATCAAAAAAAAATTTAAACTTTGTTTTAATGAAGTCTTACCTTTACAATTTTGTGTTATAAAATATTTGCAATATGGTCGTTAAAATGCTGTAGTAAAAATGATAAATAACCGGCCGTCACGATTGATGTTGCAGCTCTTCCTCAAGAAGCTATTTTACAAAACATTAGGTATATGCACATGCGTATAAGTTAAAATAAGACAGGTGTAAATTGTAAGGTGTGTTAACAAGGGATAAAATATTTTCCATTCCATTCCAATTTCATTTGCATGAATGAATTTAATAGCATTTCAATGATTTTTGCTTGTATAAAACATGTAAAACATCTCGTTCATTCTCGTATCTACAAAACCGAAGTAAATATTTTTTTTGTCCAATGCAACATCAAATATCGGCGGTAACATGCAGTGAATTTTTCATTTGAAAATCAAAATTCCACTTTTCACTTTAATAGTGGGTACCACCACAAAAATGCGTTTAATGTTCCGAAAAATAACGTTTGTTAATGAATTGTAACAATTAAATGGTTGTTTCCAAACAAGCACGTATCCACAATAGGTTATGAGAGAGTTTAAGCACCCTACCCCCTCAGATTATATAAACGTTATGTTATTGCTATTTTTGTATAATATCTAATAAAACAACAAAAAGTAGTTATTTAGGGGCGAACGTACAAAAAGTAGCACAAGATTCTCCCTAACTACGAACAAATTTTATGCTATGCTTACATTGATTGTAGTCTAAATTGGTTCAATTTTTTAAACTACTTGATGTGCGCTGATGCGATATTCGATTATTATTGCATATTTATCCCTTATTTTACTATTTCGCCGTCTCAAAATAGATTTCTGGATACAGCTCATACACAGGCGCGTATCCAGAGGGGTCGCCCAGCACACGTTCACTAATTACGTACAACCTTTTTCCAAATTTGTGAAGAGTCAGGAGTAAGGGCATAATTTTGAGGATTTTTTTAAATTTTGACCTACCTAAAAATCAAAATTTCCAAAAAACTAAAGCTTTATTTTGATGCAAAGAGTCTTTTAAAAGTATAATCAACCTGATCCCTTAAGTAGTTTAAGTTTTTTGATCTGCAACAACTTTTAGCACAGAAAAATTATTGAAATGTCGATTATACTCCATGTAGGGGAGTGAACATTTTTAAAAAGGTTAATTTTAAAACTGCATTAGAAATATGAAATCACCCATATTAATCCACCCTTAAAAATTATATGAATTCGCACACAACTTGAATTAATACAGCTTTAGAAAAATATGATGAAAAATTGAATTCTTACATACATTATTAATACATTAAATATTATAGACATAAAATATGGCCACATTATTTTTATTACATGCCAAATCATTTAATAATAATAATACTAATAATCAAAAATTCATTTATATTTTTTCAATTACTTAGGCTTTAGTGGTACCCTTAGGCCTTCCACGTTTGCTAATGCAAAAGTAAAATCATGCAAAGAAGGAATTCCAATTGTGTACTTGCATGTGTTTTAGAGAAATCGGACAAGTGTGTGTTGAATTCAGCCAATCATTATGTTTGTACATTAATAGAGTAGTGTTTGAAATGCAAACATTGTTTTATTAGCTTTAAAAAAGAGTACCGTAAATTTCGCGCTTAGCGCGAAAAAGGTGGTATACTTTTGAGAGAGTTTTGAATAAAACCAGCCTAAAATTCAAGATATTCACCCGTAATTCAATAATTTTGAAAAAAGTGAAGGTTAATTTGTCTAAAATCTGTATAAAATTCATGGCATTTTGGTGTAGGAAGGAAAAATTTGAACAAAATTTGAGCTAATGATAATTTATCAGTCCAAGTTTATTAGTCAGTTATATATGACTAATGCATCAGGTAAGGAAAATAGAATGGTAGATAGCAAAGAATTATTAGCTTACTGTCATTTGAACATCTACAAACTACAGACCTAAGGCAACATTCATAATTCCCTATGTTTTTTTCATAAGTCAGTGTATGAATAAATGTGTATGAATAATGTGTGAGATTTCATATTTTTTATGGAAAATTCATATTCGTATAGGAGGATTAAATGATCTACTTATATAATAGTATTGAAGGATTAGTGAAACACATGTAAAAGAGCCCAAAAAACGGTTTTTAAGCGCCGTTCTCTTCTCCTCCTAAACCACTGGACGGAAAAAGTCATGAAATATGAATTTTTGAAGATAATTTTAGTGATTGGTTGATAGGCTAC
>JAQFYB010001925.1:0-28224 GCA_034694085.1 Pogonognathellus longicornis
TTGAGGAGGTCATTTCGAGCATTTGCAAGGCATACAATGTATTATCTACTGCTTGAGTTAGCTGAAACACCCTGTAGATACCATATCACTAGTGTTAGAAAATCTGCACAACACGAACAGACTGACGGAACGACAGACAACCAGAATGGAATACCCTTTCTAACATGTACATAGTTGTCACAAATTTCAATGTCAAATGAATAACAAAAAATTTAACGAATTCGGAACGGTTACAGGCATCATCACTTTATCTATGATTTTTCATTATAATCTTCCAGGATGTCCTTCATATAAATAATAATACTACTACCACTACCACACAATGCGATTTATCATCAATGAATGCGAAGAGATAAAGCAAAATATAGATTACGACCACCTCATAATTTCTCTGCCAATATAATATGAATATAAATGCGATCTAAAAGTTGCCTTGTTTTAGTGTTAAATATATTTTCACATCACATCATTCACAGACTGACTCACGTTAATATTGTTAAAGTAAATTAATTAACAGCAGCAATGTCTTTTGAAACGAGTTTTAAGGGAAAATCAATTCTAATCACTGGGGCTGGAAATGGTAAAAAAATCTATAATAATTATCTTTCAATATTGTCATGAAACAATTGTGATAATGATTTTTGAACACTTTATTTTCAACATTTTCGATAACTAAGTTTCGATAACCAGTGAATGATAATCCGATACATTTAAGGTATTTACGATAATTGTCGTAAAATCAAATAACAATAAGTATTTCATTTTGCGTATTTACTTTTTTGGGCACAAGGGATTGGTCGAGCGCTTACGCAACGATTACACAGCTATGGAGCCAAAGTGTATGCAGTTTCACGCTCAAAAGCACCATTAGAATCTTTAGCTAAAGAATGTCCAAATGTGATTCCCATTCAACTTGATATTGGAGCCAGTTGGAATGAAACTAGAAAGGTTGTGGACGAGATGAAAGATTTGGACGTCGTCATTAATAACGCAGCAACAATGGGCATGATAATGTCAATTTTGGATGTCACAGAGGACGTTTATGACAAGTAGGGATTTCATCACAAACTCAAATCACAAATTTTAAGTTAAATTTAAGATTAATAAATTACTAATTATAACCTAATATTTATTATTTAGATTTTCAGACGTTAATCTAAAAGCTGTGGTCAACGTTAGCCAAACTGCTGCAAAAAATATGATAGCTGGTGGCAAGAAAGGAACCATCATTAACATCTCATCAATAGTAAAAATTGCATTAATGTAATTTCTAGAATTTTATTGTACAATATTTGTATTTCACAGAAAATATGTATTTTTTATTTATAGTGTGCGTTAAGAGTATTCGATTCCTGTGCAATGTACTGCACTACTAAAGCTGCCCTGGACATGTTGACAAAATGCATGGCATTGGAATTGGGGAAACATTCAATTCGTGTCAATTCAATGAATTTGGGAACGATAAAGACTTCAGCCTTTGACCAGGCTTCCAAGATTTTTGATGGTGACGACGAGAAACTCAAGGCGAACTTAAAACATTCATTCAGCAAAGTTGTCTACGGTCATGATTTTCTGCCCATGGAAGACGTCGTGAACACAATTTTATTCACTGCGTCTGATTTGGCTTGCACTTTGACTGGCTCATGTATCGTTCTTGATGGAGGCTACACTATATCGTAAATTAAGAGAAATTTGCTAGCGACATTTTGTTTTTAACATGTAAAAATGTACAAAAATAATTAATAGTAAATGCTGAATTAAAAAAAATGCAGTTATAATACTTTATTTGCTTATGGGTATTAGTGTAGCAAAAATTTATCATTTATTAGCAATCATTGTCTGCTTATTTCTCACCTACACAGAAAATAGACGAAATTGATTTTTGCTGGACGGGCGACAGATGAATTTACTTAAGCGTACGCATTGGACGATGCAGATAATATATCGAAGGCTAAAATAATACAAAGATGCAGAGAGTTAGACGGCATTAAATGTAACATTTACGCTGCTACTACGCTAATAGATATAGGTTGCAGGGAACAAAAAAGGCATGCCTATTTTATCAAAAAAGACAAAAAAGGTTACCTTTTTTAGCTAAACAAGGTTGCCTTTTTTTAAAAAAGGAAGCCTTTGCAGCAAGGGTAGGAAAAAAGGAATTTTGCTTTTATACCTTTCAAAGACAGAGCCAAAGTTTGGCTGAAACAGATATAAAAAAGGTGTAAAAAGAAGTAAAAAAGCAAAAAAAGCATTGCTATTTGCCTTTTTAGTTCCCTGATAGGTTGTGTGTACCTCCCACTAAATAAAATGAGTTCTGTCCCAAAAAGATCATATTTTATGTGCAGATTTTGACCAAAAATAGTCAAATTATTTCACTATATACGCGAAGTAAATGCATTTAATGTAGAGTTTAGATCCAATTAGCTCATAAAATTCATGACGAAGATTTTGCTTTAGCCTCCCCACACAACTATGTGACCTAGAAGAACCAAGTTTCTTGCTTTTTTAGATTTTACAAATGCGAATTCCCAACATTTTCTCCCACAAAAATATGTATCGATATATAATTATTGAGTTAGTTATTCTATACCTCTCTCATGCGTGAGATTCAAAATCAACTCAACTGTGTGGAGAAATGTTAGTACAGCAAGAATATAATATTTCTTGAGTGAGAATGTTGCAGCATTCAAGTATGAGACTTTTCAACTATCACAACAACGTAAGTATATAGGAGCAAGTGCGGGGTACCAGACACTCTGCACGAAATAGCTAATTGTAAGTTACGCTAACAGCTGTGTTGTCCGTTGGTCTCGATTACGGCACTGCGATGGACTGACTGGACCCGTGCAGTATTAGCACTGACGTAACCAGGGGGAAGGCAAGGGAAAAATTGCCCTCCTCCCCAAAAACCTGGAAAAAATAGGTGAAAATTTTCGCGCTACGCGCGAATTTTATGTTCATTTTTGCCAAAATTTGCTCACATTTTTTGCGGTTCGTGCAAAAATGAGCACATATATACGTCATGTTTTGAGTTTGCCCCCCGAAACCAAATCCTGGCTACGCCACTGAATATAAACTTAACACACATTTTTAGCGTTTTACATATAAACAAAGAATAAACTCATCTCTCTTAATTCGATGCAATAAAAAGTTTTCACTCTCTCACGTTATTATACACCCTAATAACAACTCTTTAAAGATATAGTCCCACACAGCAACACCTTAAGTTCGATATTATTCACCTATTTAACATTTGCCCACAGGGCTTAATTCCTACTTAACTTAACACTATACGTAAATACCTTTATTTAAATTAAACAAATCGTCTCTTAACATTCAGCGAGGTCAAAGGGTTGGAATAAAACACTTCACAAACAAAGTATATTACCGTATGGCGTGTATTGATAGCCTCCCCTCATATTAATATCCTCCCTCCCTGTATTAGTAGCCCCCCACCTCAAACACACATGAAATACATACGCAAATCGTATTGCGCAACACTTCAGTAAATATTTAGGCTGTTTAACAAAAAGAATAATAGCCTCCCTTTATTGGTAGCCCCCCCCCTACTCTATTAATAGCCTCCCCCTCGCGATCGATTTTGCAAATAGTAGCCCAGGGCTACTAATACAGGCAATACGGTATTGTTTATCCCAGTTGCGTCATACGTTATAATATAAAAATATTTAATGGCAATGCTATGTACCTAATTTACTCAAGTAAATAATAATTATACAAAACCTACACATGTATGATTTAGGATAAAATATGTGAATTCCCAGTATGAAGTTTAATTTTTTATTTCTCAAGCACAATATTCAGATCAGAATAAGGATTATAGCAACATTGCGTTATTTTATTAAGTGGTGGAGCCACTTTCTAGAAATGAGAGAGAGAGAGAGAGGGGAGAGCGGATGCTACATGGGAAAGAGCCTAGGAGAAACGTTAGATTTTGTCTGCTTGTCTGTCTGTCCGCGCGTTTGCGACATAACTCAAGAACGTATGAACCAAATTGGTCCAAACCTCACATATGGCATCTAAGGATTTCAAAAATAGTGTCAGTTAAGAATAGGGTCAAACGGTAACAATCTTCATGACCTAGGTCACAGATAAAGTAACAGAAAATGTTCCCACAGGGTTTTCGTGAATATCTTAACTCAAGAACAGGTGGCCTAAATTGGTTCAAATTTCCCATAGATTATCTGGGTGGGGTATCAACAAAGATGTCAATATTTATGACAACAATTTGGTCAAGCAAGCGAGTACACGGAGTGGGGGCATTGCCCCAAGGGAAAGGAAATATAGAGAAGGAAGGCAATTGACACTATGGGAGGGCAATACATGTCAACAATGTTGACAACAATTGGGACAGGCAAGGGGTTATACAGGGTGGGGGCAAATGTCCACCACTTTTCTGTACCCGTTTTACTACGGTTTCTATTTAACTTTAGTTTCCAACAACATGCAGCATAATATATTTATAGTTTTATGTTTACGTACTATCTGAATAAAATACATGTTACCTGCTTTTGTCTACATCATTTAGTTTCAGTCGATGCTAGTAAGCATTACATTTAAAAATGTCTCTGGAAGAATATTTAAAAAACAAATCAATTCTTATCACTGGTGCTGGGCAAGGTAGGACTGTAGGACTTTAAAAAAAATTAATAGTTAGAACTGAGAATATACTACAAAAGCTAATATTTCCTATTTTTATGCGTTTAAAATTCATAATTGTCGCATGTCAATATATTGCAACAAACTCCTCTTATCCATTGATACTTTGGTGTATGTGTGTTTCTGACAAACAGGAATTGGCCGAGAAGTTTCTCAAAGATTACACAGCTACGGAGCTAAAGTTTATGCTTTGTCGCGTTCGAAAGAGCCTCTTGACTCTCTCGCACAAGAATGTCCAAATATTATTCCAATCCAACTTGACATTGGCCATAGTTGGGAAGAAACTCAAAACGTTATAGCTGACTTGAAGGATTTGGATATCGTTATCAATAATGCCGCCATAGTTGAACTAACCCTACCGTTTCTTGATGTAACGGAATCAAATTATGACAAGTAAGTTGGTTACATTAAGTTCATTCATAGGTACACAATTTTTTTAAAAGCCATCACTTCCTTTAATAACTATCTGAATAGTAATTTCAATTTTCAAAAGAATTTAAAATTTGGTTTTTTGTTATTGACAAAATTTTTGATTTCCAGCTTATTTGATGTCAATGTTAAGGCCTTGGTAAACGTTAGTCAAAAGGCTGCGAAAAATATGATCGCTGGAAAAAGAAAGGGAACGATAATTAATATTTCATCCATAGTAAGTAACAAACTGTTTTTATTTAAATCTCTGTATTTTTTGTATACAAATATAATTGAAACAATATTTACTTTTAGGCTGCAATTCGAGCGTTTCAAAATTCTTCAATTTACTGTACTTCAAAAGCTGCGACGGATATGCTAACAAAATGTATGGCTCTCGAGTCGGGGAAACATTCTATCCGTGTTAATTCCATTAATTTGGGAATGGTACGAACTAAAGCATTTGACCCAATTGCTAAACTGATAGGCGGCGACGACGACAAACTTAAGAAATCGTTGCCCCATATTTTTTCAAAAGTTGTCTGCGGCCAAGATTTTCTGCCAGTTGAAGACGTTGTGAACACAATTTTATTCACTGCGTCGGATTTAGCTTGCACTTTAACAGGATCATGCATTGCTCTTGATGGTGGTTATACAATAACGTAAATTACCAAACAACGCTTTCGAACTTTCCAATCATAACTTAATTTACATTCTATAAATTCTATAGTTAAGTTTTGTTGACTAAAATTGTAGTTTTCAAATGAATCAGTTTGTAATTCTTAAAAAGTACCTACATTTTTGATTCAACATTGATTCAATTGCAAAATCCATAAAAATATTTACATGTTCTATAATATTAAGTGGCGTTTTGAAGATGTATCGAATTTAAAAAAATATTTATTGATTGACTATTGGAATCGAATTCATACATTAGATAGATTTTTCAGTGCTCCATTTTATCATGAAATAAAACCAAAAATGTTTAAAACATCGTCAAGTATAATTATCCGACCAACAAACACATATGATATGTAACTTAATTAGCATTGTATGCATTAGGTACCTCTGAGCCTTACTTTATACCATTACTTAGACAGAAATAATTACTACACTTTTATAGGCAGTGTATTATTTGTGCATTCACAACATATCTATCGTGAGTGCCCCAATTGCAAGGCTGAATACACGATAATACTATTTTGTAACGAAACTTCATCTTATTCAGTAGCGGAGCTACTGTATAAGAATGTTTTGTGTGAATTCTATCTATCTATCTATCACTCTGTGCACTGAGCTAGTGTAAATTAATAACATATCCGTATCCGTTATTTTACACTAGTACATCTGCACATCCTGGGTCACAAATGCTGGTGGAGGTGTTGGTAGGGGTGTGTGTTGGGTAGGGGGGATTGGGGGAATTGTTTCAATAGTTTATTACACTACAAGACGCTATTTTACTGTTTTACTCTGTTTTTTAAAATATTTTATTGATTGCTGTTTAAATCACTTCATTTTGTACTCGAGTTGCCGTATCGTAAACACACGATCAGACAGACATGTCCGCTGTACAATACCTCCTGCGTTTTAAATTGATAAAACATTCGCATTCGAGTATTTTATATATACACAAGAGTAACAAATCCTACACAATAACACATCTACTGTAGTTTTGTAGAGACTTGCCTTGCAATATGAAATGCTGTTTCAAAAGCACTTGGAAAATCATTTGGGGTGAACAAGCATTCGTCGAGGTTGCTATAGATTATAATAATACACTGCACTGATTAGGTGCTCACTGAAACTGAAGGCCTGTCTTGTACTTTTTACTGTTACTGCTTTATAATTTCAACACTGACAAATTCGAATGAAAATATTATAGTTGCACTAATATTGTATTGTACGCTTTTACCATTATTTTAAGACAGTAAATTACATAATTGCAAGTTATAATAAATGTTATGACTATGACATATGACGTTAATTGAGATTTTTTACAATTTTTGTTGATTGTACTATGCAGATATATTTGATCCTGGCCTGGCCCATGAGCCCCCGTGGGCGCCCACCCTTTTTTGACTTCGGGCATGTATGAGTTTGGTCCAAGATGCTGTCATCCTGAGGCGCCCATGTGGGGCCCAAAAAACTTTCCATGGGTTTGTGCGCAGAAAAGTGGGCCCAGGCAAGTCTCTACTTTCAATATAATATTAAACTACAGCTGTCTAACAGTAGGAACTTTTGTAAACGGGAAAACATAATACTTGAGTTGTTATCTTCTGCGTATATAAATTCCTTGCTAGTTTACACGGAAATCCACGTACCTTTCTCTATAAGAATTTTACTAAATACAGCGGAAAATGAGATTCTGGTTGTTCTGGGAATTGTTATCCGTATAACTTGAACAATAATGGAAGTCCAATCACTCTCCGTCTCGTTTTACAAAATAATACGGACAGAATAGAAAATGAAACTGGATAGCTAGATTCGTTACGTTGGAATCTTGTTTACTTTATTTTACTTCATTCATCTATAATGTTTATGTTCACGCTTGAGCGAATTGAGGTTATGAGGCTGTCTCCTCTACATCAGGATTTGAGACTACAAGATTATCGTTGAGTCGGAAAATTGTCAATAGATAAGTTACACAAAGAAACTTTCGTCAATGTCTTAAAAAGTAGGGTATAGCAAATACAAAGATCTTTCGGATTCCCATATAAATAGATGTGGACATTGGAAAACTACTCTCAGTCCGATATTTCATCATAAACATTGTCTCTAAACACACTCCTGTCATATATTAAAAGAAAATATAATTTATTCTGAAATGGAGTTTTTCTTACGGTTTCGTTTCTTCTGTTTGTCTCTTCTTTTTTTGGTTGTAGTTTTCCTTGTGTCACATAGTGAAGCTATGCCAAAAGTAAGTCATTTATTGTGCATTTCACATTTACAATTATTGAACCATATTTTATGATACATATTTTTTTAAAGTGAATTAACGTTATCAAAAATGTTGCCGTGCATTAATCCCGAATTTTGAAAACGTTTATAGGATTCCGGCCATGCTCCTCACCGCAGGCATAAGCGATGTTTCTCCTGGTTTTCGTCGTCCGCACCAGCACAGCAAGAAGGCCTGGTTCCTGAAGATACTGACCCATCCCAGATTCGCTTCACGAGAAATTATTGCCTGTCTATATTTAACAAAGTGACTGGTAGTTGGGAAGTACACTGTCCTCCAGCAGGCTACTCTCCACGCTAGACAATAACAAAAATATCAAACTCATCAGTATCTCATATTTTGTGTTTTCAATCAGCTTATTTGTATTCGACTTTCCATCGTATTTGTATTACCTCAATCGATATTTGTTTGATGACGTAGATATAATTAAAATCTTATTGTTTCTGACTGTCTGTGTATGTGTGTATTTTTGATATTTATATTAAAGGTTTGACAACTTGTATTTTGCTGGAAGCGAAAATGAATAAAATATTTTAAACACGTATAACAATGTGCTTGAGGTAGATTATCAATTTGATGTATATGAAATTATGTTGCGGTGATTGTCCTCCCTTGTATATGCTTTTGTGGCCTAACTTTTGTTCCACATCTTTGTTTCAACCCCTTGATCACATATATAAAATTTGAAATAATTCGGTTCATTCGTTCTGGAGCTATCGTGCACATAAGGATGTGTCGGCACAACTGTACATACTGTAGAAATACGTACACAACATTTACATGTGGTATCATACCTCAACCACAAAATAAATGAAAAATAACGTGTTTACATTTCTAATCTATTATTTTTTGTCCAGCATAAAAATCAATCTTACCTAGATTTTCAAATAAATTAGCATAATATTATAAGCAGAATGGTTATAATTATATTTCTGTATTTTTTTCTTCGGAAAGACTAAGTATACCTCATTTCATCAATGGCGTATTTAGAGGGAATTAGAGGGCCGAAACCCGCCAGTAAAATTTTTCGATTCAACATTAGATAACATTACATCTCTTCCAAAATGCCAAAAAACAGGTCGTTTTGGTATTCTAGCCTCCTTCAATATTTGACCTGCGTTCGCCCCTGCTGGTAATATGATTGCATTTTTGAGTTCCTTTGTTGTAGTGTATTCACTGATTCACTTACACCCAGTGGCGTAATTATAGGGTGGTTGAAGCCCCCGCCCCAAATTTTTGGACTTTACTTTAGATAAAATCAGGTTTCTCCCAAAATCCATAAAACCAGGTTATTTTTGCCGTAAAAATGCAAAAACTCTCAAAATATTTTGCGCTAAACGCAATTTTGTTGCAATTTCAACTGATTTTGTTGCGCAAATTTGGGACAAAAACGTATATAAAAAATGTTTGCTCAATCCCCCCCAATGTATGGCCTGGATACGCCCCTGCTTATACCCATACGCACACCTGCATTAAGCAACCTTCCCCAAAATTGTAGTATTATCAATAGAGCTTTGGCATATGGCATGTGATGTACCCATTTACAGGAAATCCCTGAACTTGTTTTCTGCATCAAGGTTATTTTACTACCGAAAATAAGTTCAAGGTCCGCTGACATGGCCTTATCAACACTATCACAGGGTATTTCAATGAAATGTCGAGAAATCGAAAGCTTTTCTTGTTAAATAAACGTAATATGGATGAACACAGGTATATAATAGGTATACCTACCTGTTTTGGTATTATTGTTGTTTACATAAAAAATACTTCGGTGCCTACCAAGGCAGTATTTAGGATTCTATTTCGGGAGGGGAAAAATACCAACATGATGCACAATAGTGTCTGCATGTTATCGCGCATAACGCGAAAACTTTGCACTTTTTTGGTAAAAATGAATTTAGGTATTTTTTTTGTAAAAAGATATTTTTTCAGATTTCGGGAGTTGTAGGATAGTTGGGCTCCCATAAATACAGCCTTGGTGCCTACTGACTTGGAGTAGAATACCGCATACCAAGAAAGTAAACATCCGAGCTTTACAAAATGTCATAGCCGAGGGAGTTTTATGTTATGGTCATAAAAATGAAAGATGCGACAATGTTATATTGTACTCCCTTAAGTGTCTACTTGTGAACCTTTATATTGTTGTTTACAATAGAAGCAGAGAGGAAAATGATGTAAAAAGATATAAAAGCATTCAGTTCTTATCATCTTCAGAACAATCGCTTCTTTTTGTGAAACTCTGAAAAACATTGTGTGGTATAACATTTTACAAGGCCAGTTGTTAACAAAATTTACTGGTTGAAAATGAAATTTTTACTTTTAATTTCTGCACTACTGTTATTGGAAATTCATACTTTGACAGGTGCAGCAAAACTTGGAAGAACGGTACGAAAATCCATTAAAATTATTATACTTCTAGAAATTGAAAATTTTCGTGATAATAAAAAGACTAAAAGGATTATGGTTATTATATAATTAATAATAATTATATACATAATAATTAGTGTTGCAGAATGCTATAGAGCATTCCCTTTATTTTATATCGGTGCTGCAGACCACAAAATCTTATTTGAATTTTTGTTATAGAATTTTCGTTTGCGACTTGACGGGACAAGGGGTAGATTGTATGGAGATTCTCTACTGCCAAATCTGAGTGCAGCCGGTTTGATGAAACCGAGTTCCATATTTGAACCGCGATTGAATTGGTTTGGGAATAACTACTACGACAATTCTCATCTTCATGGAGGCGATGTAGTTGGACCAGGACCATACACACCTCCGTATTCTCCCTTTTATGGACCAGAACCGGAACCATTAGAAGTCTGTGATTTTTATGACAGCTGGTGGTATGGAGAATATGAAGAATGCCGTCCTGTATACTGATTAATCGTTCTCATTGGATTATCAAAAGTTATCATTATCATGTTAATCAATTTAAATTCATTTTGCAATCACATAAAACAATAAAAAAGAACCAAGAGCTAAAAAATGGAGTTGTTTATTTATGAAATCATAAATCGTAATAATTCATAGCAATACTCACAAGCAAGTCGGGAAATCAATTTATTCTTAACTGAACTAAATATGAAAATTCGTAAATATTTATTGATAACGGTTCATATCAATTCTGTAGTACATTTTTTCAATTTGATTTTTATGAGTCAATGATGATCGAATGAATTAGTAGTTTTGATTACCTAATACAAACAAAAATATAAATAATGACGTCTCATCTTTAAAATTGAAGACACTGTTATTTATTGAATAATTTATTAAACGAGAATTTTATAAAATTATCGAGTCCAGTTATTTACATTTCGCATAGACCTGGCACTTGCATCTTGGTGACCGAATGTATAAGAAAGGCTACTGGTTTTATAATTATAATCAATGATCTGAGGAAAACTGAGGACAGCCATCAATGATAAATTAATGGCATTTGAAGCGCATAAAATATTATTAAGGTTCTAAACTGCACTGCATTGAATACTGTTCTCTGTTTCAGTATGCAGCAATAATTATTAGAGAAATAATGTGTAGGTATATTATACTACTGTACATAGCTCATCGATGCTACTTTGCACAGAGCACTAAGGCGGAAACTACCGTATACTTTTCCATCTGCCTTACCTTGCAGAGCCCTGAAAAGGTAAAGCACAACTGTGTCTACTGTCTATATAGTGCCTGCCTATATTATGGACAAATTAAAGGCTTGAGAGGTCTGACCTTGAACTACTTTCTATCTTTAGATGAACCATGAGATGAGATTTTAAATTCCATGCAACCCTAGAACTAAGAATAAACCAAACATCGTAAGAATTTAAGAACCCTGAAATATCATATTATAGGAAGCCAATGTTATACAGCGTGAGCCATTAATTAACAAAAATTAAGTTTGGGATTCTCCTACTGGGATATGTATATACCAAATGATTGTCTTTGAAAAAAAGTTACATTAATGTGATCTCTTAAATTTTTGCCGAGATATTGTGGTTTAAACATGCGGGCAAGATTTATAATTTGGCATAAATAATTTTCTATACTCCACGACTAATATTTTCGTCTAATTTAAACCAGACAGCTTGGCCGCCGAGGTCTCCAGACCTGACTCCCTGCGATTTTTGGTTGTGGGGGGCTTTGAAGGCAAAAGTTTACAGTCACAATCCCAAGAATCTCGAAAAACTGAGGACAGCCATCATTGAAAAATTTCAAGCCATTCCTCTGTTACATTGTAAGATGGCGTGCAGATCTGTGATTCAAAATTACAAGTTTTGTAGAACATCATTTTCCTTAATTAATGGGCCACGCTGTATATCTAAAATTACCCTGACCTTAACCAAGGCACACCTTGTCAGATGATAAAAGTAGAGGCGTAGAGGGATCCTATGCATTGTATACAAAAGGATAAAAATGGAGATCCGATGTACACATAGAGATAAAAAGGGGGAAATGTTTTTTACTATTTACAGAACCTTAACACTTTCTTTTTTCTTCAAGAGTGGTGTACCTACCTACCCTTTTCGAGTCTATATAAATAGCCACAAAGTTTGTCCATTTCATTTTTTATTCCGGAGTTCAAAAACACAAGTCAGATTAGTTACTTAACCGGACCTTATTTTTTTGAAAAAGCAGCGTACATTATTTCCATACATCTATAAACATGGTTCGATTTTTCATTGCCTGTCTTTCTGTTATAATTTTTATTGGAAACGCTTTGGCAGCAGTTACTTCAGATGGATCCATGAAAGTAAATAATTTTTTTATAACCCTTTAATTCCAAATGTAACTCTTCGTCTATATCACATGAATTATTTTATTTCGCCCCTAAAATAAGTTTTTTATTTTATTTAGGTTAAAATTTACGAATCTGTTCCACAAGGCCTTGGAAGATATCAAGCCCATACTTTTCCTTCGGTAAGCGTTAATTCATAATTAGTCGACTATATATTTAATAATGAACACGTACCTACTTTAAAAAATATAATTTTTTTGTTGATCACTTTTTTTTGTAATTTTTCACTTGTCTACCATACAACCTGTTAACACATACCTAAATCCAAAAACAGTGTCAAATTAACTAGGATTAGGAATAAATAATAATAAATAACAATGGTGCAATCTTAGGGTCGTGGTGCTCGATGGGGTTACCCACAGGATTTTATTGATGGCCCATTCTTAGAATCTGACTATCAAATAACGGGAATCGGAGGTGTTTTCTATGACGATGTTTACACATTTACGATCTACCGACCATCGTTTTTCTCATTAAGCTACCCGTTCAATGTTCCCGAAGGATGGAGAGTGGTTGATGGAGTTACTCTTGGAGTTACACCTCCACCTTTACCCAACTACATCGAAAATATCAAGTACAAGGGCTACTGGTACGGATGTCCCAAGGATTTGGATTTGTACAACCCACTGTACTGGAGAAACGATGAAAATCGCTTCACTAACTTCTGTCAGTATTTCTATTACTATTAAAACTTTCATATTTCTGTGTTGGAAGATCAATTAAATCAATTACATGTATTCAGATGCCTCCTTGTAGCTTCTTAAAGCATTAATTTTGTTTCATTCCGTATTTCATTCAATCTTTGTTACAAACTCAGTTTAAATATTACCTCAAAATTTAATTTGAGTCTATTCTGCAGAATTAAAAAATAAAGAAAAACAGTTATAATCGGCAGCCGTGAAAAAGGAATTTCTGAAAGCATATTTTATAAGTACTTTTATGTAGTTTTCATATTTATTGTCACAAAAGCAGGTTGATTTCATCACTAATTTAAGGTAGGTATTATTTTTGTATTGGTACTAATCAAGGCCGTATCCAGGAATTGGTTTTCGGATGGGGGGCACCAAGGAAAAAATGTTATTATATACGACAAATTGAGCCAAAATCAAAATGAAAAGATATAGTACTAATATTAATAATACTGTCAGGTGTATGGAAAAGATGAAAAGGAGAGTCAAGCAAATATTTACTTTCAATGTATTTCTTTGTATTGTACAATACCTCGAGGAAATCGACCGCAACGTTTACTAGTTCATATTGTCACCTTGAACTTGTTTACATGACAAATATCACTCGTTAAAAATTACGTATAGACCTTTTTCATGAAATTAGGCCATCTCTCTCACCTGGACCTGACTGACCCACATTGATTAAGGGTTTATGATGTTTCTTTTGGTCACTACTACAATCACTAGTATATAAAGCTCGAGGATGCAAGCAATGTCAGACTAAAGTGAAGAAGTGAACCTTGCCATAAGAAGAACATTTCCAGAATAAATTCTAAAAAAATGAAAAACTTAGCAATTTTCATTTTTCTGTTCGGGCCTGTTATCTCCGAAACTTTCGGAGGACAAAGATATGGATCTTCTTTACGTATTCCAGGACCCACAGCTAGTTACCTTCGCTCCCAACAATATGTAAGTGTACAATTTGTTATTATAATTATTTCCAATATGCTTAAAGTCACTTCAATTTTAATTTCTTAGATTCCACCCACTTTATCCATCTTCCAAAGCTAACTTTTTCATTTTTAACTCTTTCACAATATTTTTTATAAATTAATTACATTAAGATGCTAACAAATTTTGAGGAAAATATTAATATTTTTACTTATTTGTAATATACAGAGTCCTCGTATGCGCTCTTTGATTTCTGGAGGAAATGTAGGAGTCGGACTCATGCCCACAATTTCTCCATTCAGAAGTCAAAACTATGTAAGACAATTTTTGTATTATTAAAAAATGCCTAGGTACTTTTGAATTATATGTAATTGTGAAACTGTAAAAAGCAATCAACTAGAAATAATTTTCTAAGCAAAAATATATTACAACACATTCGATCTATTATTATTACAATGCCAATCTTTTATTTCGGTTTTTCAATCAGCTACTTTGTATAAGCAAAAATGAAATATTGGGCATGCTGTGTAGCACCCAGATAACATTTTGACATGAAAGGAACGTATTTACACCGTGCTTATAGTTCCAAAGGACGATTCATAATGTTAAATTGATTCAAAGTGATAAAAATCAGATAGAGAAATTTTTCTGAAAACAACACCGTTCCCTAACGGTGTTGTTGCCAGAAAAACAAAGGATTATTTATTTATTTATTTCAATAAGAATTTTAAAAATGATTTGATTGTATCTGACTACAGAAACAAGGAGTTAGAGGGTATTTTGGATCTGAGGGAAATATCAGAGGAATTGGACGCTCCTTTCCAACAGCTCGAACATTTTATGGAAAAATTTATCCAGAGGATTCATACTTCATCCCGGACCCGAACACAGGAAACCCAATCACTTGCTACGAACCATCACTGTTGAGTATGTTCGGATATCCATTCTACGTGGAGGAAGGTTGGAACGTGTACGGTTGTATGGCCCTTGGAGTTCCTCCCCCTCCACCAAACGGTCCAGTAGCAGAACCATTTGTCTCATACACTGGATACTATTTCCAGTGTCCTCAATCTTTGAATGTCGAAGATCCAAGTGCTTGGAATGGTGGACTTGTTGAGAATCTCTGTGAATATCAATTGTATGTATAATCTCTTGTAAAATTCTATATTCTCTCTATGTAAAATGCTCAATTCCGTAATCTATATGATCCGCCTTGAGTTTGAGAAATTACCAATAATAAAAACACCTTGTCCGTAATGAAATCTAAAAGATTGTAATGCATCATTTAGAATTATTACATACAATTTATAAATACGCGATTCTATCAATACGCACAAAAGTACTATTTGCCTAGTAAAGAGATATTTTTGGATTTTGCATCCTTCTGAATGCTTCAGTTGTCAGTATATTTATTTTTATTATTATCGGAATCTCAAATCCCATCTCTTTTACATAATTTTTCTGCATTGGACGTAGGGAATATTTGAGGTGTTTTGGAGTGCCTAAATAAAAAAGATACAAGTTTTAAATCCTTGTTATGTTTCTTCAGTGTTGCTTGTGACATATTGCACTTGAAATAAACCAGGGCAAAAAATTTGAAATATTTCTAATTTTTCATTTCACGATTTTCCTTTGCAAAATTAGAAAAATTGCTTTCTAACTTCTATAAACCCATCTTCAAATATAGAGTTATAGTCATTAATATATTTCTTAAACATCATACTGGAACTAGTTAATCTTAAATAATAAGACGCAAACCACTAATATGAAACACCATGTAAAGCAGCCTGAAAATGCATAATTTTTCTTCCATTATAACTCACGAACCATTCAATATCTTAACACCTGGAATTGAAGCTAAAATTGCTGCAATTGCCAAGGGCTCTTAAAACTTTTACAGCAATTAAAATGGCAATTACAATTTCGCAATTTCTATTTACTGTGCCAAATTCAGACATGAGCCCGAGGCAAATTCTATTTTAGAAAAAGTTCTTCAGGTAAAGGAAAGAATGGCACAGCTTAGGCGAAGTACCTAACTCAAAATATCATATCTCGCATGTAATCATTTTGAAGATAAAATTAGTGAATGGTCGATAGGCTACTTCATTTTTGACACAAATTGTAAATATTACTACAATTACATTACCATTCCATTGAAGTTGGAAATCAACTCAGCTCAGAACTAGGTTTATTAATAGAAAGGCCAGCAGGTAGTAAAAGCAGAGGATTAGATTGAAAGGAAAAAATTAGATTCATCCGTTGAATACAACAAAATCGTGTCGTAACATTCGACAAGGCCAAAGCTTTGGAATAAAAACACTTTACAAAAAAAGTATATTATTGTTTATCCAAGTTGCATCATACGTTGTATAATCATATTCAATGACAACGCTATTGTAACACACTCAAGTATAATATGTTATACAAAACCTAAACATGTATGATATACGATAAAATGTGAAGTCCCAGTATACATTTTTATGTTTTTTCCTCAAAATAACCTTCAGACTAATGTACTATAGCAACATTATACTGCCTTATATTTAGTTATATTTTGCGATAACAGCAAAATGTATTGATTTTATGTACTATCTGAATAATATGCATGTGACATGCTTCGTCGACATCATTTTGTTTCATTCGACAAGAGTAAGCATTACATTTAAAAATGTCTCTGGAAGAATATTTAAAAAACAAGTCAGTTCTTATCACCGGTGCTGGGCAAGGTAGGACTTTAAAAAATTAATAATTAGGAATATACTAGAAAAGAAAATATTTTCCTATTTTTATTCATTTAAAATCCTTAATTGTCGCATTTAAATAAACAATCTGCTACCGAAGGATAATTAGGTCCATGTGTTTTATGAGAAACAGGAATTGGCCGAGCGGTTTCTCAAAGATTACACAGCTACGGAGCTAAAATTTATGCTGTGTCACGTTCGAAAGAACCTCTTGACTCTCTCGTACAAGAATGTCCAAATATTATTCCAATCCAACTTGACATTGGCCATAGTTGGGAAGAAACTAAAAAAGTTATAGCGGACTTGAAGGATTTGGATATCGTTATCAATAATGCCGCTGTAGTTGGATTAACCCAATCCTTTCTTGATGTAACGGAAAAATGTTATGACAGGTAAATTGTTACAATAATTTAATTCGTAGGTGTAACGTACACACTTTACTAAAAACCATTATATTCCTTTCATTTTTCATAACTATCTTATTAACAATTTCAATTAGCAAAAAAAAATAATAATTTGGTTTATAATGTATTGACACAATTTTTAATTTCCAGCTTATTTGATGTCAATGTAAAGGCCTTGGTAAACGTTAGTCAAACGGCGGCGAAAAATATGATCGCTGGAAAAAGAAAGGGAACGATAATTAATATTTCATCCATAGTAAGAACAAACTATTGTTAAATCTTTGTATAATCGCCGTTACAAATATAATTGAAAAAATATTTACTTTTAGGTTGCAATTCGAGCGTTTGACAATTCTTCATTATACTGCACTTCAAAAGCAGCTACGGATATGCTAACAAAATGTATGGCTCTTGAGTTGGGGAAGCATTGTATCCGTGTTAATTCCATTAATTTGGGAATGGTACGAACCAAAGTATTTGATCCAGTTGCAAAACTGGTGGGCGGCGACGAAGACAAGCTTAAGAAAGCAATGGACCCTCTTTTTAAAAAAGTTGTCTACGGTCAAGATTTTCTACCAATGGATGACGTTGTGAACACAATTTTATTCACTGCGTCGGATTTAGCTTGCACTTTAACAGGATCGTGCATTACTCTTGATGGAGGTTACACAACAGCGTAGAGTTATACCAGAAAACGATTTCGAACTGTCCCCAAGTTAATTCGCATTCTATAGCCATTATTTAATTGACTAAAATTATTTTTTTTCAAATGCAAGTCTTTGACTATTCTTATAAGGAACATTTAAATTGAAGAATAATTATTTTCAAAATCATTAAAAATATGTGTAATTATGGGGTAGTTTAATTACTATTTTTCGAGGGCGCC
This sequence comes from Pogonognathellus longicornis, assembly GCA_034694085.1. Taxonomy (NCBI): domain Eukaryota; kingdom Metazoa; phylum Arthropoda; class Collembola; order Entomobryomorpha; family Tomoceridae; genus Pogonognathellus; species Pogonognathellus longicornis. The sequence continues at coordinate 18,481 of JAQFYB010001925.1, forward strand.
AATAAATAATGCAGATACCAAGTAATTAAATAATCAACAACTATTATGCCTCATTATCTGTTTTATCTTAAGAATGATGTGTGATTTTGAATACACATATAACATGGTTATTATGCAATGTCTCACAAGTCGTTACATAACATTTCCAATAGGTATGTTAAAAGTCATACATGTCATAAGCAATTCAATTATAATGCACGATTAATTGACTATTAATTGATCATAACGCTATAGTAATTCGGTGTATTTGTCTCTTTCATGTACTCTTTAATTGGTTTCGATCGGAAGCTGCATGTTATTAATATGCACAAAATAATATTGGGTATATTCGGTATATACAATGAAGACAATGAATATATTAATGAATGTATGTGTATTAATGGCGTATTTATGGGGGCTTAGCAGGCTGAAGCCCCCTCAAATTGTTGGGTTTTACACTAGATACAGATAAAAACAGGCATTTTACAGAATACCAAAAATTAGATTATTTTGCCGTAAAATTTCAAAAAATTGAGTACGTTTTTGATCGCCGCTCGAATTCCATCTCGTCGCTACGAGCAAAAAATTTGAGCATTTTATGTTGATTTCGACACAAATGTGCTAAATGTTTTGCGCTAGGGGCAAATTTTATGAATCTTAGGTAGATTTTGGCCAAACTTGTTTTAAATTTATTCGTGTTAGGCGCAAAAAATTGGTCTATATTTACTAAAAGACAGCTCAAGCCCCCAAATTTTTGACCTGGGTACGCCTGTGATGGGTATTTTGTGAAAAATTAAAGTGAGAACATACTGGATATTGCTTATTCATATTAAGTTACTGTGGGTATGTATTTAATACTATTTCATTCTATGATAGCTAAAAATAGCCTTGATCGACAAAAAATTACTCATCATTCTCCTTCATTGTGTGTTAGTATTATGTAAAGTTGAATATTGCAACAATGTTCAACGAAGTGTTGCTATCTTATCGCATATTATATGACAATACCTTCCAATATTATTATCAGAGGTATGATTGTAAGTACTGAGACTTCAACAAGGTTAATTATTACGTAAGCATTCTGCATTGCGTACCTTTATCGCATTTACATTAAGTTGTTCCTCAATAATCATTCATACTTTTACTCATATTTGCATGGAATATTTTTGTTTTATTGACTATTACCGAAGTGAATATTTTTGAGCTGCAAATATGTCTTTAGAAGAATGTTTCAAAGGGAAAACAATTCTGGTCACAGGTGCAGGTAGTGGTAAGTCACAATTCAAATTTGCTCTACTATGCACTACTTGGATGGTTATAGAAGTTTTTAATCATGTCGTAAATAAATAATATATTATCTTGGAGATTTAATTTCAATTTCTAACATAATTATACTAGACCATTACACTACATGTTAAATTTTAATTTTTTATACTATTAAATGCAAAAATATTGTCTACTTTTTATTAATCAAATTGGAGCTATTTGAAATTTAAGGGATTGGAAGAGCCGTTTGTCAAAGATTGCATGGATATGGAGCTAAAGTATATGCCGTGTCTCGATCTAAAGAGCCACTCGACTCTCTGACATTAGAATGTCCAAATATAATTCCAATTCAATTAGACATTGGTGCCAGTTGGGGCGAAACAAGAAAGATTGTAGGTAATATGAAAGATTTGGATATTGTCATTAACAATGCAGCAACAATGGCCCACATACCATTTTTGGACCTTACACAAAAGCTATATGACAGGTTATTATTTTATCAAGAAATAATTACCCACTCAATTTGTATCGAGAATATTATTAATAAAATCACCAATTAATGAGCCAACATGTTTCTTATTCACTTTCAGTTTTTCAAATGTCAATTTGAAAGCTGTGACCAACATCAGCCAAATTGCGGCAAAAAATATGATTGCTGAAAACAAGAAAGGAACAATAATTAACATTTCATCTGTTGTAAGCTAAAAAATATCCTTAAACTTTTCTGACGTAGTAAATTTTGATTTAAAAAATACTGAAATCAACTTTGTTAATTGATTAGGCGGCGAATAGAGCATTCAATGCATGTTCTACGTACTGTGCTTTTAAAGCAGCAATGGATATGTTAACGAAATGTATGGCTTTGGAACTTGGAAAACATTCAATTCGTGTCAATTCTATTAACTTGGGAATGGTGAGAACGGGTCCGTTTGATAACATGGCCTTAGCGTTTGGAGAAGAAAAGATGAACGAATCTTTAAGCGACTTTTTCGCCAAAGTGCCCTATGGAAACGACTTTCTACCCATGGATGATGTCGTCAATACAATTTTGTTCACAGCTTCAGATTTAGCACCCACTTTAACTGGATCATGCATTACTATTGATGGCGGTTACACCACCACTTAAAACAATCCCTGTTAACATGCACTGTTGCTACTTTAATGCTCCTAAAACTCTTTTCAATTATTTACGTGTTTTGAATCAAAATTATTGACTTTACTTCCAGTTTTATGATTAAATGACTTTAAATATGGACTACGAACATTTACGGAAAAATACTTACTTTACGGGAACCAAAAAATCCTATTCCGTATGGAAAATTACGGAAAAGCAAAGATACTCCTACTTAATCAATGTATAATGCATATATTAAAGTTGAGCAGAAATTACAACATTAAAGAATGTAAAATCTAATATTGGAGTACAGAACGAATGTTAATTGAATGTTGTGTTTATTGAAATCTCATATTGTAAAGTATAAAATAAATGCTTTTATCAGCTTGCCCTATGTAAATAGTGTGTGTGTTTTGTGGATTTTGGAAGGATCCATATTTTTACTTTACTTACCTATTTTTATGCGTTTATCCATATTTCCCGGAACAGACATGCTTAAATTCCTGGAAATACCAACCGGATGTAATATTATTATATTCCCAACATACTTTGGGATTCTTACTAATTAATCTCTCAATGTAGGTATTTTGAGAGTGTATTAATTAACTCAATGACCAAAATTACCACAACTGTGCAGTTTTTTATTTCAAAGCGAATATGATTACTAAATCAATTGTATAAATTCTATATTGAAATAGAAAACATATTTGATAAGAGCCACCTTCTCTTGGTAAAATTTCTAATTGACAAGAACCAGCCACACATTTGGGAGGGGGCTTGAGCAAACCTGTTATATACGTTAATTTTTTGCTCTCAGCACGAAAACATTTAGCAATTTTGTGTTACATTTGGCAAATTTAGGTCAAAAACAATGGAAATTACAAAAAATCGCTCGTAACGCAATACAATTTAGCAAATTGTGGCAAAAATTGCGCAGATTTAGGTTAAAATCAATGTAAACTGTAACAATAACCCGCGTAGCGCGAAATTTTTGAGATTTTGGGAATTTTTACCTCAAAAATAACCTATTTTTTGCATTTTTGAAGAAACCTGTTTTTATCTAGTGTAAAGTCCAAAAATTTGGGGGGAGGGAGTTCAAACCCCTAAGCCCATCCACCCAAATACGCCGCTGATAAGTGCTGAACTCTCTACTTTGAGAAAACTCACGGTTTGTCTATAAGTTGATGAGTTTCATTGAATTCGCCATATTGTTAAACTTCTAAAAATTCAATTTCATCCACATCGGTTCATATCAGATATTTGATTAATGTGCGCGTCAGCAATGTAGCGCGAAGGAATGCGCCAAACACAATTTAGATATTTTTATTGAATTCGCAATATTTTTAAACTTCTAAACAACAAATTTCATCCATTTACAAATTGTGTAACTTCAAGCTGGTTTAATCTTCGTAAGGGGCATAGCCATACATCAACCCTTCCCTCCCAATATCCTAAATGCGTTCTGGTATTTTGAGTCTCGATTTTTTGTGTATCGGTCCAAAGTCATTGGGAAGCCTGTACTTGAGTGGAGTGAGCAGAATAAATCTCTAATAAGAATTCGAGACTCATTCTTCAGCTCAGTTCATTTTCGTTCTCCAGCCAGCTTAGATCCCAACTATTTATTTTGCAATTAGTTTTTATAGTCCGTTCATGCTATTTCTTTCACCCACTTTCGAGTGTATCATCCGAACGAAATCGAGGATCGTCCGAATCTACCGATACATAAATCGGTTACCCGGCTGTATAGCCCAACGAGTTCTCCTTTCAACCTCCCGTGTTAAAATACCTGGTTTTCCAACCGGAATTGGTGAATATTTAGTTAACTGATAACTGACGAGGTAGGCGTATGATTGGGTATTTGTTGTGCAATTATATCACATGAAATGATAAACATCAAATAAATGCAGATAACTACTTAACAATCCATTATCAATTGGAGAAAACATCACATAATTTTCCATACTTACCGGAATTATTGAATTGATTGTTTTACAAATAGTTATTATTTGTTACACATAATTGGATGGCATGTATGGTCGTAATCACTTTATATAACAGGTATTTATGTAACTTAAAGTACTTATGCTATCTAATTAAGCGTCGCAAAGGTGTGCTAAATACTTTATTCATTAAACATTTAATTTGTCAATTGTATAAAATGATTAGCATATAATATTGCTCACAGTAACATTGGACATTCGCATACTTCAACACGGACAACAGTAACAGAAGGTAACGCAACAGCAAAATGTCCTTGGAAAAGAATTTTAAAGGAAAATCAGTTCTGGTTACAGGAGCTGGCAGTGGTGATTACTACAAAATAATTATTTAAATACAATATGATATATAATTTTTGAATTTATTATTATAATTTTGAGTATACATATCTAGGTATATTATAATAATGTTTATTAAATGTACAATTATACAATATTATTTTAATTTTTTGATCATTTGTTTTTCGCTTGTTCGTTGTTTTTTTAATTATTTTGATCGGATCAATTTTTACATAATATTATTTATTTTTCTTCGAATAAAAGGAGTTGGTCGGGCACTGTGTCAAAGATTGCACAGTTATGAAGCCAAAGTATACGCCGTCTCACGCTCAAAGGCACCTCTTGACACTCTGGCGCAAGAATGCCCAAATGTGATTCCCATTGCACTTGATATTGGAGTAAATTGGGACGAAACACGAAAGGTCATCAATGATATGAAAGATTTGGATGTTGTTATTAATAATGCAGCAATAGTTGGGGAACCGACGTCATTTTTGGATATCACTGAAGATATATATGACAAGTAATTATTTATCAGTTTTACATATTATTCTCCTATTTCAAATATAAAAACGTGCTCTATTTTTAGCCATGCGCTCTAATTTGCAAATTGCATGTCACAGAGGGGGCTACCATTAGAGGGGACTATTATTTATAACAAACAAAGTTTACCTTTTAGATTTGAATTTTGCGAGTTTAAAGTCGCGTTTTATCCACTTTAGCAGCCCGCAATACAGTTAACTGTGACATTTCATTCTGGAGGGGGGCTACCATTAGAGGGGGAATATTATAATTATGCAAAACGGATGTCAAGGGGTGGGCTATAAATAGAGGGGAAATGCCATTAGAATGTGCATGGCTAAAATTAGAGGAAATACGGTATATAATAATGTTTTCTCTGACGGATTCCATGAAATTTGATTAGGCACTCTAATGTCAACTTAAAAGCTATTGCAAATATCAGTCAAACTGCAGCAAAAAATATGATTGCTGGAAACAAACAAGGAACTATTGTTAACATTTCGTCAGTTGTATGTAACAAACAATACTTTACTTTCTGCTTTTTTATTATCTTATAAAAATAAAAATAATAATTTAATTGTGGAATTATGGTGGTAGGGCGCCTTTAGAGCCTTTGCGAGTACCTCAATATATTGTACCCTCAAAGCAGGACTAGACATGTTGACCAAATGTATGGCCTTGGAGTTGGGAAAGCATTCCATTCGTGCCAATTCCATTAATTTGGGTATGGTCAGGACTGCACCTTTGAACAATCTGATGGAAGCACTAGGAGGAGACGAAGAAAAGTTCAAAAACCTAATGAAGCCTTTGTTAGATAAAGTTGTGTACGGTCAGGATTGTCTCCCAATGGAGGATGTGGTCAATACCATTTTATTTACAGCGTCTGACATGGCTTGCACTTTAACTGGATCGTGTATTGTTATAGATGGCGGAATAAGCCTAGCATAAATGAAGTTGCAAAATACCTAAATATGTAAAACAACACAATAGTGATTTTGAAATTATTATGAGGCAATATAGAAATAAAAATGTATAAACGATAAATTGTTATTGAAACAAACAATTACTCACTGAAATCTGAAAGTATTAGTTTCATTACGAGACATTTGGGATATAGGGAGAGATATTGGAGATAGTGGGGATAGTACATGGGGGATATAGGGAGGGATATAGTGGGGATATTAGGGATACAGGGGATAGTATGGATAGTTGGTCCCAAACCCACTATACCTATCCCCACTTTGCGCTTCCTAATATGGCTAATGTGATATAAGAAATATTTTTATTGAAGAAACTACTAAATGACAGTAATCTAGAAAACGTACAATTTTTAGAAATAGAGCGTCGAGCTTCAGATTCCATTATTGATCTGCTAATCTACTAAATTTTAAAACTACTTATAACATAACATGTGCAAGTCTTTGAAAGATGCGATTGGTAAATAATAGCTGCAATGCAGTTAAGCAAAATAATATGGATCCTCATTATTCCTACCCCACTACCCCTACTATATCTTCCTATATCCTAGATGTATTTATTATTCCCACTATCCCTACTGTAGTTTACTATCCTTCCTATATACCCCATGTCTGGCAGTGAAACTAGAACTCGTCCCTGAAATCTACCGAAGTAGTTAATAACAATTCAATTACAACTTAGTCCTTTGTATATCATTGAGCGCATTTAAATTTTAAATTAATGCATCAAAATCAATTCTAAATACGACAATGTTTAGAAATATTATGTACTAGAAGATTAAAACGATATAAAAATCGTTCAAACCATTCAATATCATCTTTCTACAGTATATCAAAAAAAGTGAATACTAATTGCTTAAATAAATCAATTCGTTTTGTATTACGTACGGATGATTGTACACCTACTTTTACCTAACCAATACTAACTATTAGGATTGATATTGAAAGCCCGTATACAAAAAAATCCTATATCCGCTACCTAAAAGACAGATACCCCCAGCTAAAAATTGACAAAGGTCAAGAAAAAATTTCTTACAGGGTCTTACCCTGCAGATTCTATTCTATATATAGTACAGACACCAAGTACAGTGCGCAGAACAGTATATATTTGGTATGTATGCACTTACAGAAACGAATTCGATAAAAGCAATTGCAAGGACACTAAACACTGCATCTCAATGCAATGTAGCATCAGTATAGTAGGAGAATATGAGTATAATGTAATTATGCATTATGCATTGTGTTAGTAGAAAGAGTACATAAGGACATAAATTGATGCATTTCATGAAAGTACAGGAAAGAGTAAGGACAATGACAATACAACAATATAACGATGACATTGCGCGGTTACATTTATGAGAATGTGTAATTTGTCTGTCAGTCTGTCACTATGAGTATGAGCTCTAACTCGTATAAGTAATTCGTGTAAACTTTGTAAACGAGTCCATTTTGTAAACAGGAATGTCAAATTCAAAAATGCAAACAGTCGATAAACTCTCTCTGGGTATTCGACTTTTTGGAAAAATATGTATTGTTTCAATCCGCGTCATTGATACAGATGATTGGTCAAAATAGGCGTCCAGTGTTGTGTTAAAATTATTCTCTTTCTCATATATTTAAGATGACCACTATGTAAAAGGAAGTAATTGTCGTAGTTGGACGCAAATGTCAATCAGAATTTTTTTACAATGGCTTATTTAGTTTTACAATGGTGATATTATATTATTGTAACATTCACAAATAAAATAAATGCACACCTCCTCTAGGTTGAATTTTATATTGACCCATGCTGAACTCCCAATATACATTGGGACTATTTACTTACACTTTGGGATTCTTATATATTGAAATTGAACTCCTAGTTGCATGTCATTCATTCCTTGATTGCCTTATCTGAATGAGTAGAAATATTATTCAAGCCATTTGGTATAACTCAGCGAATGAAAATTTATACAATCTCTATCAGACAGAGCACGAATAAAAATACATTGAAACTTCTTTTAAATAGTAAGTAAAATTAATCAGAATTGAAAACGCGTACAAGATAACTAGTTGGGATGTCGTTGGAAAACTGCTTTAAGGGAAAATCGGTTTTGGTCACTGGGGCTAGCAAAGGTACAAATCAAAATATTGCATCAACTTTAAAATGTATTTCTTTAAATTAAATAAAAAATAGTTACGTTAATTTACTTTTAAATGTGTCATATTACGAATAAATTCTTAAGACTTAATTTTTCAGCACATTTTAAGATTAAAACAATTAATCTCTTAAATTCTATTTAATTTTCCATACCAGGTATCGGTAGAGCCCTTGCAAAAAGATTGCATAGCTATGGAGCCAAGGTATATGCAGTGGCACGCTCAAAAGAGCTACTGGACTCGCTGGAGGAAGAGTGCCCAAATGTGATACCCGTTCAACTTGACATTGGTGCTAGTTGGGAAGAAACAAGAAAAGTTGTCGATGGCATGAAAGATTTGGATGTTGTAATTAATAATGCAGCAAAAATTGGAGACATGATTCCTTTCTTGCAAATTACCGAAGCAGACTTTGATAGGTAAGGATTTTACAGTACTTTTTTGTGAAAATATTAAAAATCGTTCAAAAATATTTTTGACTGTGAAATTTTTACAAATAAAACCAATTGCTTCTATTTTCAGTTATTCTGACGTAAATTTAAAAGCTTCGGTGAATATAAGTCAAACTGCTGCAAACAACTGGATTTCAGGGAAGAAAAAAGGAAGAATCGTTAACATTTCTTCAATTGTACGAAATTAAATAATTTATTATTTTTATTCGAATTATGAGCAATTATGTAAATATTTGAAAATTTTTTGTAGCTCGCAACAAGAGCTATGGACAATTTATCAGTATACTGCTGGAACAAGTCAGGAATGGACATGTTGACGAAATGTATGGCCTTAGAATTGGGAAAACATTACATTCGTGTCAATTCAGTTAATTTGGGTTATGTAAAAACGTCAGCATATGATCGTGTAGTAGCAACTATGCCAGGTGGTGAAGAAGGCTTAAAAGAATTCATGAAACCTGTATTCTCTAAAATTCCTTATGGAAATGATTTTCTTCCAATGGACGACGTGGTCAACACCATTTTATTTACCGCATCGGATTTAGCAAACACTTTAACTGGATCGTGCATTGTCTTGGATGCAGGTGACACTACAAAGTAATCAAATGAAGTGATTCCTTTATTTGAGATAATTAGGTTTGTGCCTATAAATATGATAAATTGATAAAAAAATTATCAATGAACAATGGAAATTTTTATACCAAATAAAGCTGCTATTGTTGTAAATGGAGGTCAGGCTACAACATAATCAAACAAACTCCTCATATTATTTGAAATAATTTATACTACCTAACCTTTGGACTCATCCAGGGCCTAATAGACGTACACTCTAGCATGCCTACGAGGTTAGGGCCCTGAGAATTAGGAATTAGACAAAAAAATTGTGATGGAGTATTTTGACTACTCTTTTAACTCTAGGAGTATTAGACTGAATGTTGTTGAGAGGATGAGATTGTTTATAGGTTCTTTTATAAAATTGGTGAAATAAGAATTCTAACGATATGCATGGAAATTAAACAGCT
>JAQFYB010001926.1:0-28223 GCA_034694085.1 Pogonognathellus longicornis
TTCATATTAGTATTAGTTGTGTTTGTCATTGTGTGTGTATTGCGTGTTTTGGTATTAGTCATTCATTCATTCATTCACATCATACATTACATTCGCACATTACATTACATTTACAACATTAAGGGTACAGGACATTTACAACATTAAGGGTACAGGACATTTACAACATTAAGGGTACAGGGAGAAGGGTAGGTTTAAGAGGAAGGGTATTAGAGAAAGGTTAGAGCGCGCGTATATGATACCTTGTTCTACATACTAACGTGTGCACACAAAGAGCTAACTAAAAATTCTATATAAAAAACTGCCTAGTAAGGGAACGGAAGTCCGAACCCATGGTTTGTCAGTCGGCAACGGTAGTGCGGGGGCTACGCTGCCACACCAAAATTTAAGATGTTAAAACTAATACTTATACTTTGGGTGCCGAATTCTGCTGGTAACGTTTTAGCTAAACGCACGGTACCCCATGTGTGTATAACTTCGACGTTGTAAACTACAGCACCTAGAGTAGTATGAAAGAGCGCGAAACATAAATCCCTTCCTTACAACTTCATTTACATTACCATACCACGTACATTTACATATACGTGTTCAGTGTTTACGCTGATTATGTTTACATGTCTTCTATGTATTATAGAGAGAAGAACTTTTATATAAAACAACTATTAGAGTTTATTAGCAATTAATGCAATTAATTTTCACCATAAAAGTGGTGAAACTATGGTATTCATGGCTGAAACTTATGTTTTTGTTGTTTCTATGACTTAGAGAATACCGGGGTAATGAGAACTTATTATGCCTTGAGATTTTCTTGAACCGCTCTAAAAAGGCGGTGATGAGAGATACATGCAGTTTCTCCACTTCACACAAAACCAACATTCAAGAATTGGATCAGTTAAAATTGTTTTGTGATCGATTTCTGATTTTAATAAAGAATAAGTAATTAAAAATCAACGATTAAAGGTAAGTGTTTTGGTGTTTGTTACATTCTTCTATTCTATGTGTACATAATATATGAATAGTGTAGTTAAAAATTAAATATTTATTGATAATTTTTATTATATACGGAATGGATTGTTGAATGTTGACAGACAGGGGATAAACGTAAGTCAAAAGTTGGAATTTTGGATTGAATATAAAAAATAAAATAACAGTTTTAAATAAAAGCTGAACTCTAATTGACAACATAACGAATATATACAATATAACTGTAAAGTAACTGGTAAATAACAATTTATTTTTTTTCAGTTTTTTCAGTATTTTTCTCTCTTGACGCTTGCGTTTTGAATTCTGTCTGTCTGTAAGTTTAAAGTAAGAGACGTCTTTTACCATAAATAAGAGTGATTTGCTTCAAAATCGACAAGCGAGCTTCAAGGTAATTAATATAATTTTACCTCATTTTGTGGATATTTATCAATAATTTAATAGAATGACTGAATATTGTGTTTTCATCATTATTACTATATTCAATGTATTGTATATTATTGTAAGTGTAGAGATATATTTACTAGTGTTTACATCAGTAGTTTAATAATTATTGACTCTACTGATTGAAGTATGCAACGAAATACTAAGAAAAAAGTCACAGAAGACACAGTTGACGAAGCTGACAATAGTAGGATGGGTAGACGGCAGAATCAGAGGGACAGTAGAGAAGCCCCTAATGATTTTCTTCAAGGACTAGGAAATTCGGCTGCAGCACGTCGTGAGTACTTGCATGACCAAATGTCAAACTTTGGTAGATATGAACAACAGGAGCTTCAGCACAAAATTCGACAATACCAGTTTAAAGATGGAAGAGATGATGAGTTCAACAATCATCCTTCTCGTCATCGAATGGGGGCTGCATTACCATCGTCAATACCAACCGGGAGTATGAACAAACGATCTTCGTCAGAACCTCCAAAAAGAGTAGAACGATACCCTTTGTCATCGATAAGTCAGAGAGTTGACGAGGGTTCTTTAGTTTCGATTCCTGAAGAATTTCAAGTTTCTGATTATTACGGCAACAAAAGTATGGGCAATAAATCATTGTACGCCGGAACGAGTGGAAGTGCGAACACCAGTAATTGTGAATTGAACAGAGAAGATTATTCAGAAATTGATGCAGCCACTTCCACAAGCAGTGGAAAGCTGCCATTCTACAGTAGATCAAAGGGTCCTGCTCCTCCTCCTCCAATACAAAAATCAAAATCTGCGAAGAGAAATGATCAGAGTATTAAGCAAGTATTAATGAATACGATCCGTAGAAACCGATCAAGCACAAATGAATTTGAAACTGAAACTCCTGCAGCTGGCAGTAAACATTCGATGTACATGGAACCGAAATCCAATATTCCGGACGAAAATGATCCCTACATGTACGAGGTCAAAGGACATTCCACAAGCAACAAACACTCGAATTCAAGAGGTTTCGCTTCTTCAACAAGTTCTTTCGCCCGACCATCTGATCGAAATTTAAATTACCAAATGGCCAATATTAAAGTTGACGGAGGAGTTAATCTTTTTGGTCGGCCAGAAGAAGGAAACATTGCTTCCGTCTCATCTTCACAGGAAATGTTGCCCCTTCCTATTGAGCTTCCAGATTCAGTTACCGACGAAGAGGCTTTTCGACGCTATCTTTCTGTAAGAAGGAATGCTAGATGTACTCCTCAACCTGTCTCCTTTCAATCACTAGCAATTCTTCAACAAGTACGTTTATATTACAAAACTATCCAAATTAAATTAGAGTCATTTGATATAGCATTCAAATGTGGGGTCGACAGGAGGCGGAGGAGCAATCCAGCGAGACAAGAATTCCTCCTCCGAGTGGACTCCTCTAAGTCTACGACAGCAACATTTACATATGCACAGAGAAGGTCATAAAAGAACAATGGCTTTGTCACACGCAATTATGACACTCGCTCTACTTTGTGCTTCGGCATCTCAACTTCGATTCCTTGTTGCGTACTCTCATGCTCATTCTTATCCCAAGTTCTATTATTTTCTTGTGTGCACTTGCATTCTTGTCGAAGTGAGTTTTAAGTGCAAAAATAGTGAAAAAATAGAAGTTATTGTGAATTAAATGTTGATTTTAACAAGTGTGATTAACGTTTCAAGTTATAAGGTGGTTTTGTAACAAAACTTTTCATTTCTGCAGGTGGTAGTTGGAGTTGGTTATGTTGTATTGTCTCGATTTTCTTTTGATGAAACAAGGGCTGACCAAGTACACAGTTATTTAATATTTGGTCTATTTATTGTGGCAGTATTCAATGTGATTATTTGCGTTTTTGCCGTGGATGATCATATTTGTGAAGTCTTGTGGAAGAATAATATGAAGAATTCTGAATATATGGACTCAATAGACCAAAGCCCAAATTGATAATATTTTTAAAATTGAGAACCAGAATCTTTTAATCGACATTTTTTCAAAATTTATCAGTGTACTGCTTTAAGGAAATGAAAATTTTAGTTATAAAAGTAAAATCAATGATTATTACACCTCTACCCAACTTTACTGTATTTTGAATTTTTTTCAAGCAAATCTATAAATAATAATAATTATAATGCAGATTGTAGGTAATTTTACTAATTAGTAATTAATACTTTTGTTACCTGTGTTAGAAATAGTATTAATTAGTTTTAATAGGCACCTATTCAATTATGTCTATATATTAGATCTAAATATTTTATATATTTTTGTGTTATTATCTAATACTATAAAACTGAATGTAGGTTTACTTCGACCATTCGAACCATTACCTAATAATATTGTTGTTAATCTATGTTTACTTTTACAATGTGACTATGAGTAGTATTGTATACTATTAATAAATGGGCTTCGAAGTTCGAACCTCGGATGATATTATTGTTAGGTAACTCAATAATTCTTATCTGTTCATTTGTTTTCAGATACGATTAAGACAATTCAAGATGGACAATGATAATGACATTTGGGGAGATGATGACGATCTGCTGTGGTTTAATACACCACCAGAATTAAGGAAACGATCAAATAAAAGGAATGAAGTTGAACATACTTCCGAACAATCCACTCAAGCCATACATCAAGAGATCAAGCAAGAGGAGGATGATATATGGGGTAACGACGAAGATGAGCTCTTGCTTTGTTCAGCATCTCAAGTAAGTTTAAATGATAATTAAAAAATAGTGCATAATGTTGATGATTGGTAGGGTATATAATATGTTACGGTTACAAATTATAGTGATGGATACTTATAAGTTATAACTTATAAGTATAATCATAACAGGGTTTCCATTTTTGGCAACTGAGACCCGACTAATGATATTAAATCCATTATATCAAAGTCACAGGTCACATTATATGAGACAGCCACATAGAATATTTTTGTTGATTATACATTGTTGATTATACATTAGTAACATTAGGTTTCTCAATTCTCAATCACTATTATTGAACTACCTATTATTCAATGATTTAAATAAAAATGAATTGCAGAGAACGTATGACTCGTTGCTGTCTTGCCCAACGATCCCCTACTTCCCAATTACAATTTTTCAGATATTACAATAATATTTATCACAAATAACATAACCAATTATCAGTATCAACAGTTGTATTCTATATAAAATAACTAGAAGGGGGAGTGGGAATCATTTATTTTGAAATCCCCATCACTAGAGTAATGTTATCTCTCAAAGACGCAATAATCAGTTTACAATTTTTAACATCATACGATTTCACAAATCATTGAAATATTTTATTAACAAAGATGGATTAATAATTTTAAACCATTTACATATTATTATAAAGGTGTTACAAGATCCATTCAGAACGCTCATTTTATTACTGTCTTATTTGTCAAATCCTTAGATAGTTTAAATCATATTCTGAATTTTTCAAAAACACAAGGTTTAGTACAACAATACAAGTGGTACAAAAAGTAGTCTCCCCAGAAAGAGATGAATCGTGGGCCTAAGGGCTATCCCTAAGTGGAAATGGCCTTGTATTGAGACGGATAAAAAGATAAAGCAATTTTTTACTTTCATCGGCCGCGATACATTGACACGCTCCAGTTTCATAATCGATGACTGAACCCTTTTTATTACTTTAATTGTTATAATTTATTTTTTCAGCTTGTGGAGGAAGGGTTTATGAACTCAGTTCCAGTGGGTAATGCTTCCAGTAGTTCTAATTTGGCTATAACCACTTCTCCTCCAATTGAGCCATCTAGGGTTTTGTCAATATTGAAATTAATGGAAAAGAAAACTAATGATACAAGTAAAGATGACCAGCACCCATGGGATTTCAATGGCGACGAAAGTATTAATGCTGGTGCTAAAAATCAAAAATTGGACTCACAGAGTAAAAATATCGATTATAAAGATAGATATTTCACTTTACTGGGTGAAAACTCTACTTTACGCAGGAAGATGGACAGTAGCATTCAAGCAAAAGATAAACAAACTTGCGAAAGGTAGGTAAACTAATTACAAATTATAAGTGTGATTAAGGTGTTTTTACCTTGATCATAAGAATAAATAATGTCCATATTGGTTGCTATCATTTTTTTCTATTGGGATGGCTTTTTTAAAACCCTCATATAATTTTAATGGTCTATTGTCCTTTGGCAAATCAATTCCTTTCGATAGAGCTAAAAATATTTCTTTACTGTGAATTGATCTATTCTTCACTGTGAAGTGTTTGTAATTGATAATTGATTTGATAGTATGATAATTCACAATCTTTTTCTGATCCAAGTTCTTCTATCATAAAATAATATACCTTTCAGTCCCACAAAAACTTGTTTTTGTTAAAATAACGATGATTTGATTGCAGGAGCTTCAACTTGTCTTCAATTTTAAAATATTCTTGCCAATTTAAAAACAGAGAAATAAAATGGTTCCTTTGGAATGTAATTTTTCGTTCTGTATTTGTAGACTTCAAAAGGAAGCGGAGGAGAAGCAGAAGGAAAAGGACAAACTTAGAAAAGCGGAAGACGAAAAAGAATATCTAAAATCACAACTTGCCAGTCAAAGAATGGAAACTTTTAGATTGGAATGTATCAATAAGTTTAAAAATCGTGGATCGGCTAGTCATTCTCAAATAAATCAATCACATATTATGAATAGTTCATCCGTAGCATTTCCTAATGCAAAATCATTTATGGCGAAAGAAATCCCCCCGGTACCAAAATTTGAGAAACCAGATACAACAAAACCAGATGCAACAAAACCAGATGCAACAAAAAATGTAACACCAATACGTACACCAGGTACACAAAGTGTTAGGAAGAGATTAATGAAAATGCTTGGGAAGGTCGAAGAAAAACATACAGCTGATGAAACCGAAAATCGGGATTTCAGATTAATCAAGCCAGCGACTCTATTGGACTATGAAACGGACGAATATAATTGGAATTGTCCAGTAGTATTCGATGATGATATGAAGGATGATTGTTTTTCTAACTTAACTAAATCCTGCGGGGAAGAGCCAATGGACTTAGATGATTGCTCTGACACATCCTCAGAGCCAGATGAAAGTATAAATGACTGGGAAGGTCTATTAGACCAAAATCCTGTGCCACCAGATCCTCCGGAAGAACTTATTTTGGCATCAAAATCTGTTGATGAAATTATACAGTGGATGAAACTAGACCCTCGGGATAATCAAACATCGCGTACTGAAAGTAACAAAATCGAAGAAGATGCCCAAAAGGAAGAATGGGAAAAAGAGAGACTCCATGAGGTTGCAAATAAACTGATGGATTTCAAAACATCACGGAGTCTATGGTCTCAAACTTTTGATTACATTCAAAAATGTGTTGAAAACCGATTTGAACCATTGAGACCAGTGATGGCGGATGTATCTCGCTTAGCTCTACACGCAATAGCCGAAGTGGAAAACCTGCCTGGATCTGTCAGCTCAGAACTTGCATTTCCTAGAGAAGAAAGACGTCTATGGAAATGGTATCTCATAGATATGGATCGAAAACAACAGGATTTTGGCCGAAGAAATTTTAGGTCTCCGTCGTTTATGCCATCCGATTGCGAACCTGGTCCATCAACAAAATTCCTTAATTTTATAGGAAGTTTGACTAATGATCCTGTAACTGCCTGGTTTGTACTAAGTCATGTAAAAGTTCAACTGGAAGATCTTATTTGGATTTCAAGTGGTCAGAATGAATGGAGAATATACGAGAAAAGTAATCTAGAGACATTTTTAAAGCTACTTATGTGGACTTCTGAACTTTGGCCGTATGTGATACAAGAAGAGAAAAGTCCTCAAGTGGTAAAGTATCATTTACCTTACTGGCAAACAGAATTAAAATCATGGACTAGTATTCTATTTGAGATTGGAAGTGCAGACTATTTATTTGCTGGGGTGAGTGTCACTTTTAATTTTTGTTTCAAATACTTGATTTATTACTATTAATTGGTTCATTGTGCTTGTTTTTACAGAAATTCCGGAAGACTATAATAAGCTTAGTTCTTGACATTTTTGCCAAAATTATGCAATCAGGTTACTTTCATGCAACCTCAAACAAGTAAGTTTCCAACAACTTTTGGTTTTGTTACTGAAGATGGCATAAGCACACGCTTGACAAGCGGTCTAACTAACCGATACAATTTTTATGATTTTGTGTATGTTTAGCTATAAGTCTCTTTCTGATATCTTAAAACTGACCTGTGACCATTTAAATGGCGATTCATCTGACAGTGATGTTCTGATGGATATTTGCACGATTCTTAAGTATGGATTCAAGGACCAGCAGTTTATGAAATTATTATGCGGAGGAGTAAATGAAAGTAATAAATCTTGTGTTTTAATTTGAGAAAAGATATACTTTATTGTTTCAACATTTAACCAAAATCAATTTATTGCAGGAATGTGTTTAATGGATATTATTTCAACTTGTTTCCTCCTAAACTACGTAAAAGAAAAGAAGCCAGAAATGAAAGCAACACTATTTTGTGAGTATGTTTCAACGCTTAATCTCCTCAGGCAAAAGGATTCTCCATTGCACTATTCCAGTTTACTTGCTCGTGCCAAATTAATTCAAAAGAGGACCAATTTAGTCTTCGATGACTACTCAAATGAGGAAAATACTGACGGTACGCCTGAAAGAGATCCTGAGGAAGTATGGCTACATCCTACCAATTGGAACAATCAATCAATCCATAACGAAAGTCCACAATTGTGCCAGTGTAGAAAAGTTTTATGTGGAAATGTAATCTTAATGTTCTCGGAAATTCTGCCATTATGGCGTAAGTGCTACAATTGTATTTACACATAAATAGAAATATTTTAAGTATTCTCTTTATATTCTCATTTTTCGAAAATAGAGTGTAAAATAATTTCCAATAATGAAGTCAAGTGGAACAAAATATCTGTTTTTGAATTATAGAAAATAATATTTTGATTAACATTTGTGACGTTACAATGCACAATAATTTTTATTGCGTATTTTTGTACTTGTATTTCAGGCAAAGCAATTAACGAAGCTGAAGCGGAATTGCTAGCATTGCAAAATCAGCACAAAATAGAAGAAGACGAATTTTTAAAACAATACGAAATGGATAAAATAAGAGGGCTAAAGGAAGGCAAAGAAAGAAAACAACTAGAACAGCTACGACAAATCTACATCGAACAATTTGCAGAATATAAAAGACAACACTCCAACTTTAATGATCTAAAATTGCATCTTCTACCCGATGAAAAGGATGCTCCAAAAGTAGCAGACTATATCCGTAATCTTGAGGCTTACAACGTAAAGTTAATGAAGTACAAAGAAAAGAAAGCTAAATTAATCGAAAGACGGCGAGAATACAAAACTGAAATAATGAAGCAAGGATTATTAGATGAAGAAGTGTTTTCTAACTGGACGCAAATTGGAAAGCTACTGCGTCAAAGAATGGGTATTGATTTACCTTGGTGGTTGAAAATATACGAAAGGGAGCCGACTATCTTTGACAAAGCTTTAGAAGTCGGCATGGTTTTTATGCATCAATTTCTGAAAAGCCCCAACATGGCCGTGTCACTTGGAGATGAGGGTCTTCGCGATTTTCTTATATTACATCCTATTTTGAAAGCATATTCAGAAGATTTTTTGATAACTAATGACATAGGTATAAATGTTACATGTATAACACAGTTATAGCCTTTTATTTACAATTTATAACTTTTACAATTCATGACAATGTTCATTTCATTTCAATATTTTGATTTCTCGCAGCCCCAACAATTCGAGAATTGACTACCATTCCGACAAAAAACAAATCAGATGAAAATGTTCCAAAAGACGTACTTAGTTCTTCATTACTTGATCCAGTGAAAATGTCGTACAAACTAACTAATAAAGGTGGGGGTCTTGTGTTTAAAGAAGTTCCATTTGAAGATGAGCATTTACCTGACCTGAAGCAAAGTGATATAAATAGATTGCAAGAATTGGTTAATAAGGACATTGCCAAACACACTTCCGAAAGACCTCCTCTTAGATCAAGGGAAAAACAAAGAATTATGACAACGGACAGCGTGATTTGGTTAAGAGAGCGGCTGAAGCATAAAAGCATTGAAGAAATAACAACCCCGACTGGGTGTCATTCGAACGCATTGTTTGGAACAAAGCGATTTTCTCTTCCGTATCGTAAAGTCAATAATATCAATGAAGGTTCTCGCTACTTAAATAATTGCGAAGACACAATAAAACCACGCCATAAGCGAGACAAGATTATCGCTGAGAAGGATGAAGGTCGTCCTTACAACGAATTCGGTGTTATTAGTATCAACGCAACCGAAGCAGAGAGCAGTTTTTTTGACAATAACGACGATTCTAATTCAAGTGGAAGTGTTACTGTTTTGGACGATCCTGAAGTGGACAAAAGAGATTGGAAAATGTTTTTAAGTAAATAAGTTGTAAGACCGTCTATAGTCAAATATTAATCACTTATGAAGACCCAACATTAAGTTCTAGTTCTATGATATGTTGAAAGTTGAAGTGATTGGAACCCGACCGTCTTCTACATCTACAATGCGTACTGTTCGCTGCACACGTTGTTAAATTAAGGTCGGTCGGTTAATAAAATTGAGTTGGGCAATACTAATATAATAATTTTAACAGTGTTTCAAGGTATATAGAAAAAGATCTTGGTTTGATCTACAGAATTACCCAACGCGGGTTCATTTTTACGAGAATTTTTTAAATTAATTAAAATTTTGTTAATTGAAAAACATACAGATAAAAATTGCAATTAAATCAAAGTACCTACATACATAATACAGTTGTATTTGTATTTCTTTCCATAAATACCAAAAAAATCCTCACCCGAATCTAAATTGCGCATGTTGCCCCAATAATTTTATTTTATTCTGTACAGTACAACTTGGATTTTTGGGTTTGTATTGTATGCGTAGGGTTCTAAAATGTCGGGTTTGTAAGAGCAAAATGTAAATAATTTAGCTATTGAGTCAAGTCAAGGGAAAATGAAAGCAAAGCCGTGAGCAAACTGATAACAATTATTATTACGATTACACAAGTTAAGGAAGAACCACAGGCGAACTTCTTATTCTCGTTTTGTATTCTGGCTGTTGCCGTAGGATTAAGTGAACAATAGGAGATGATAGGGTTCATGTTTTCTGAACTGGACATAAGCCGTTTCGTTAAGAAAGAAACGAGTCTTGGTCGACCACTATGTACAATTCTCTCACACAGATCGAATTGAATGTAATCTATATACATAACTTAAGTATTACCTAAACCTATATACAAATACTTAACTCCTGCCTTCATCGACCAATGCGCAATGCTATGTGTATACTTATAGTCACATTATTACCTACACGTAGTTGTTGTTTCCCTCTACATTGCAATTGGTATACCTGCACTTGAGATTTACCTATACTTTACAAATAGGTAGGCTAGCTATAATAGTAATCATCACTCTACTAGAGATAAGCAGTCGAAAATTACATAGATTAGTAATAGTCAGTATTTTAGTATAATTGAAAGTGCGTTCTGAACTAGAAAGGTTGAGTTGAAGACAAGTTATTGATTAAATGAAATAAACGCTCTTAAGTTCAAGTGTAATGTAATACATTAATGCAAAATGTTCCAATCGATTGGGAAAGAGCAGGCATTTTTGATGAATGGATTACAAAGCTAAGTTATGCCACACACCGCACATCAATGCACACACAACTATTACAACATTGTTTTGCTTTACTTTGCTTATACTGCCCCAACAGATTCCTCACTCGTTTGTCCCGTCTCATCGATATCCTCGATCAACCCTTAAGAAAGTTTATGTGCTCAACAGCACAACACAATTGCAATAACCTACTCGACTGTGGAAAAAAGGCTCAAAGGCTTGACTGGACTGGACAAATGCTAATTTCATCATTGATCCATTCCATGGCATGGTCTTCAGCAATTCAGCATTCCTCCTTATGTTCCAAGTGGTATCGTTGCTGCCTTTATATGTACCATCAACTTCATACAACAACTAAGTACAAAGTTAAGTCCACAATCTTTTAAACTACACAAAGTGATCCATGTATATGCATTCATTGCAGCGTCCAGCCTTTGACTGGACTGGAGAGAACAATAATAGTGAAAGAGTCCTGGACTAAATGTAAGCAGCTCTATAGGTACTAGGTACTAGGAAATATCTATAAGAGTGAATCCAGATAGATACTACAGACAATGCAAGTTGAAAATTTAACTGACTTATCGTTAGTTTACTACTACGGACGGTGGTGTGTGAAGGAAAAGGTGTTAGGAGGCAAAGTGATGGCGTTGCTCTTGCTGGTGGTTGCTGTTGCCTATTGTCATTGACAAAAAGTGACCGAGCAGGTTTCACATCTTTCCCTCTCTAATTAGAGGCGTTATGAATGGCTTAAAAAATGTCATGCACTTTGTCTCTTTTTGCTTTAGCTCACTAAACTACCTGTAGTAATAATATTATGTGTACCCATGTGTTTTTCCAGTAATACTGGATAAGTATCTTATACTTGGACTATAGTAAAACACTAATATTAAATATATCCATGTGATGCATCCAGTTAAGTTAGTTGAGCAGACTTGACTTGACCATTTCTATATAATCTGTAAGTAAGTATGTAAGTATACATTTACTATTACATACATTCATTGCTTTACTTACATAATGATGCAGATGATACATTATTTTAACAAGTATGGATTTACGCTACGTTCTATACACTAATCCTAGTCATACTGGGGTAAAGTAAACATATACCTACCTCTATACTATAGGTACATGGTACGAGAGACGAGAGAGATAATAATATTGTAATATTTTCTATGCGTGTGTCTGAGTGTTATGTATTTCCATTGTAAAACAAAGGTTTGGCTCTGCCTGGAACTTCGAAGTGTCTTGTGTCTTGACTTATGTGTAATAATAACATGTAGTTGACTATCCTACATTCATTCTGGTCTGGCAGAAGAACTTATATAACTAAGACAAGGGATGAGACATGAAAGTAAGAACCACTATACTACTAAACTAATGTTAACTAATGTCAACCCAAGAAATGTAAAAGATGCAATGCATTCATGAGCAAGTTCTTTTGTTGTTTTCTTGGTAGGATATTATACAACTGTCATTCATGTCGATACTTTCTAGAAAAGTGTAGCTATAGAATGGATATCTGTTTAGCGTACAACTACTAGAAACATAAGATGTGTATCAGTCCACCCTCATACTTTTCTACTGTTTTAAATGTTAAATTGCTTGTAATTTTTCATCATAGACAGTTTCCAGTGTACTGGAGCACTACTACTGTAGCCTTTAGTTGTACTTTAGTGTATCAAACCAAACAACCCAACAACGCAATCTAATTCTATTATTATACGCTTACGCATTTATGCAATGTTCTTTGATAAAATGTCTAAGTCTAGCCAATAAAAAATATGAAAGTTAAACAAGAACCACACTGGTAAAAGGTTAAGCATGACGGACAATACTATCACTTTGCCTATGTGTGCCATGTAATAGTATGTACCTACATAATAAAATGTGGGAGCTGTTCTTATCGTAGTTTATCTTGTAATTAATTTATTAATAGGAAACAACGAGACGAATAAAATTCTTTATGGAAATAAAAGTCCGTAACCCTGTGCCTGGCCTATTAATAAACATTAAGTGAATGTTCTGTTCAATATTCATAGAATCGGGTTAGTTAGAATTAGAAACGATGCATGAGGGTAGTATTTTAATTTCCTTTTGGGGAAGGAAACACACAGCAAGGAGTATGTACCTTCACTTTGCTTGAAAACATCAGCAGACCAGACCAAACTCATTGAGCACAAGTAGGCTAGCAATAAGTAATACACAGTGCTCTTCATCACCTGAGTGGAATAGTTAATTAAGTGCTTGGTTTTTTACCTGTTCCGTTCTGTTGCAAACGAAACCGGGTTCACTTTACTACTAATACATTAGTTTAGAGCTTTATGTAGGTACTCCACATATACAGATAGCTCTGTTCATCACTTGTTTCTCTCACCAACTTAACAACGCCGCTTTGTCGTCGTCCTCCTGTTTTGCCTATGTATTCTAGGCATGCAATGCATCAAGTCATAAATTGAAATTCTGTGTATTTATCCCCATGTCTAGTCTATACTACAGATATTTACAGTGCAAAATTCAATTCAATTGATATGATATACCTAACCTTCATTATTTTTTTCGTTTTACATACAACAAGCTAAGCTACATACGTCCATTCAAAAATAATTCATTTATTCATTTCAGTCAGTCAGTCCAGTCGATACTCCTGGAGATCCTTCTGTTGTCTCTCTGTACCTGTTGTGTTACTTTTACTTACTACTTATTGTTAGTTAGGCCTGAAACTATGAATTAAATAATTTATTACTATGGTACAATGTACTTTTAGGTATATCCGTACGTTTTACGTATGGTATGATAGGTTAGGTGTCTGAATTACAAAAAGATGCACAGTAGTTGTGAAGAGAAGTTGTGAATGTGAATTGCCTAACCCTTTTGCTAACGAGAACCTTAACCTAGTACTTGTTTTTATGTTTTTCTCTACAGATACCTTAGCTTGGCACTAAACTACTAAGCAAGTAAGTAAGTAGCATATTGTAGTGTTATGTAGATTGAAGATTATCTATCTGTATTGCTACCAGTGTATATGACAGGCTGTGTATACATATAGTAGCTAAAGGGCTAACTCTATACACATTATATATTATTGTACAGATAGTACCGTAGTAACTACATGGAAAACGGATCGATAAGCCAAGTTGACGGATGATGAGTATTGGGAGTACTGTACAAACTGTTTAAAGATAAGTTTGTACTCTGTACGCAGATCAGACACAGTCCATTGAAATAATCTTTGTGTTTAATCGCTCACAGTGTAAGTCAACAAACAATATACATTAAAGTAACCATGCGGGCTTTCTCTCATAGTAAAAGAGTACAGGGTACCATAAACTTATAAACTGTTAGATACATGCATATAAAATCTTTATTATTATAGTAAATAATTCTATTACTATTCAATCTAGGTTTATATTACACATATTACACATTAGACACACTACTGTACATTGTATTGTGATTAGGGAGTAAATAGGCGATTGTTTTTGAAACGTTTCTCTGTGTGCTCCGTGAATCTTGACTCATTCGTCTTATTTGTGATAAGTAATCTTGAGCAGTTATCTTGAATACATAGGCAAGGCAAAGTGTGAAGCAGCAGTTGACTGTTGACTTGTCGTGTCTTGACGAAAAGAGTCATAGGTAGTTACTTAACTTATTCTATTGTATTGTAATTGTCAGTAGGTTGTAACTAGTAACGTGTAGAGCTTCGTTTGTTTCCTTATCAGTACTTTAAGTCCAGAATCAAGCAATGCCAACAAACATTTCTTCACATACACATACATCCCAACCCAACTTTATACATATACAGCTACAAATATGTATTCTGTATAATATGTATACGTTCTGTATGTAGATTAGAGCAAAGACGAGTATTACTACTACAACTACTGTACTACTATTACAGCAAACAGCAATCAATTCCAGTTCCATTCCAGGGGATCTTCATCTTCATCTTCTCCTTTTACATAATATACTCTCCTCAGTCTATCTCATTCAAAGTGTACATCTTCAACTACCAGCTTCTACACTCTAATTCTCTAATTGTTTTTCCTTTTCTCTTTCTGTGTTACACACAACTAGTAGTAAAGTAATAATAATATGTCCATGTCCCTAAGTAAAAGTCTGTATATGTGCATGCACATAAGTAGAACTACTATTGTGCTTTGTGCATTTCATTCATGATTTCATTCAATCTCTCTCTCTCTGTCTCTGACTGTATTGTATTTGTATGTATGTTTGTATATTGCATTATATTAGGTATGAGTGTTGAAGAAAACAACAAAGTCTTCTTATCTTTATGTAGATAGAGTTCAACTCATATTATACAGTTACTGTTCTTGTGCACTTGTATTGTATAATACACAGATAATACTAGTGTGCATATTATTGTGGTGAAGGCTTACAGTGTAGTAAATGTATTATATAAAGATATACGTAAATGTAGACTACTATTGCATGTGCGATGTGTTCTCAAGTTCATTTCATCAGTTCCACACTACATGCACTTAGTAATAGTAGTAGTGTGTGTACTTGAGTTGATGATGATGCCCATAACATTTTGGTTAAAGATGAGACGTGCTCCAGCAAACAAACAACATAGAAATGCAATCTAATGGAGTATAAAATGTAAATGTGGCGCATCTGCTCATCACATCGCATCAGATAACAACAGTGTATATATTATATTGTGAAAGAAGACTGTGCATGGCTATAGCACAAAGTACTACCGTATCTTTGTGTATAATGTAAATCTTCTTTTCATTTCAAGATCACAGGTAGAACAGCAAAGATTGATTTTTAATGTGGATGGCTTATCAATGAACACAAGTTCGGTAGCCGGTAGCTTCACCTTCAATCAGAATTCCAAATAAATCCTCATCCTAATTGCTGCTAGACAAGCACAAGACACGGGCTCACTATATAATCTTATACGTCAAGTTTTACATTTATGTTTGTATACACGTATCCACCAATGCTTCCACCTTTTAAGCTTGTAGTTAGTGTATGAATATATTTTCTACCTACTTTTACACTCTTTTACTTTGCACTCGCATTTTTCTTATACCTACTGCAATATTTAATCTACGTGTACACATTACTGATAATATATTTAACGTATAGGTAGCTAGATTTTCTTTTTAGGTATATTGTTTACATTTACACTGCAGCAATATTTCAACCAGGGTGTTTTGATCTTTCGTTGGTTTTTAATCATTTTATCTTCAAAAGATCCTCAATCCATTCTTTACGTCAAAAAGACTCTGCCCGCGATTACCTCTGTGTACCTGGAGTATGCGTATGGTACACCATAATATAACTTTGTATGTTTAATGGTTTAATATTAACGAAGAAATAATAATACCTTGGTATTGTATGCTATAGAAAATATAAAGAAAAGGCTAGCTATGAAGTATTATATTATTAGTAATACATACGCGTCTGTATGGGGAGGATCATTATGTTGCGTCTTGCTGATTAGAAAGAAAAATATAGAGTTGAGACAAAAGACTGATAGTGTAGTGCCTAAGTAAGAAGTATTAGGTATGTGTATATATTAGTGCGGTGCATATAGTGTAAAAGCTGTAGAGTACAATGTGAAGTGTACAAAGGCAGCCAAACCACTTTGGGTAAAGTGTGAGTTTGAATCATTTGATAATATTGAAACTAGTGGAGCTAATAAACATTTAAATTACATTAAAAGAACATATCTCTATCGAGGAGTGTTCTCCCATTCCGGTAGACAGACTCCATTCCAATCTTCTTATTGTTAACTCCAATTAGATCAGATTGCCAATTGAACAAACTCTTGAGAGATAAGTGAGTTTACTTATTATTATGTTATGGTTGCAGAAGAAGGCGATGATGTGATCTGGTTTTATTTTATAGGCATTTAAACAAAGATAACTTAAACTGACGCTACCTACGCTAATATTTACGGACTTGGCTGTTTGTCTATACGTATAACCTGTGTCTTCCCAGAACAAACTCACTTAAGTATATACCCTCTAGCTTTTGTGTGTTTTTCCTTGTACATATCATTAGGTAGCTATCTTTACACGTATATAAAATACACACACAGTATGCAGACAAAGTGTATTACATTTATTATGTATCCTTCTTATAGCTGTAGGTTACACAAATGCTATGTACATAGTAGTATGTAATAAAAATATATATGTAATATACTTATACAAATGTATTTGTATAAGATGTGTGGAACATTATTTCTTGGCTTGCCTGCATATTTTATTTAAGTTAGCTAAAGCTAAAGCATTGTCAGTAAAACTTATCGTTATCATTATCAGCCTCTGTTTATTGTTAGTGCAATTATATCAGATGGGATCAATTTCAGTTTCAATGCTCTCTGTCTTAATGCAGTTGACTTGTAGTTGTAGTGTCTTCAAGGTGCAAAAGGCGTGCGTTTTTATTTCCTTTTATATGGAATGATCTACTCTCCTACTAAATAGTCCATGATGCTACTCCAGCAAGTCTCAACTCACAAGGTGTAATATATTTCTACACGTCAGCTTTAACGTGGCGAGACTTTAATTTACATGGTGTTAAGTTACCTGATTTGCACCAGGAGTACTACATTGAGTGGTCGGAGAGTCGTATGTGTGGGTAGTAGTTGTTAGTAAGTGTCTTCAAAACTCAGGCAAGTGAGCCAAAGGCTATTTTAGTGAGAAATCATCATAATCAAGTAAACAAGATGCTCTAAGGATCGTTTACCTGCCTACGGACACCATTTACACAACAAGCTCCAAATAATACATATTAAGCTTGTAGTGTAGTTCTCCTTGGCTATATTTTATGTAAATACATACAAAATACAAAAGTAGTACCTTACAATACTACTAGGAAATGAATATCATTCTATTACTCAACTACCTCTACAATAATCGTTTGTACAGGCACAGACAAAATTTGTAATGTTAAGTTAACTATTACATACTAGCAAACGATAACACGCTAAGAACAATATACCTGTATGTAAAGATACTTACCAAATTAAATATGGGAATTTAGTACATGTATGGCTCTAAACGAAACCAAATTATTTCTATTGCACTCATTAAATTTTGTGCAATTAGTAGACATTCATTTTACTCTAAGGCATATTGGTTTTGTTTTTACACAGATTTGTACTATACAGAGTGAGAAAGAGGTAGAGAGGAATAAATACTCTTCTTGTTCGTGTATGGCATGCACATTATTATTTGATTTGATAGAAAGTATACATATTGAATTAACATTAACAAGTTAAATTAATTTAATTTGTTGTGTGTGTATAGGAAATAAGCAAGGAAAGTGGCAAACGTTTATGATAAGAAATGTTTATCTAATTGTAAGTGTAATAGCATGATAGAGATACTCTCTCTATATGGTAAATAGTAAATACCACCAAGGTATGTGTGCAAGTAAGTATTATATACATTTTTGCTGTATTCGTTTATTCGTATATGTATAATAAAGCAATATTATTAATATTTGAGTGTTTCTGTGGCTATGCTTATATGTAGGTTTACACGTTTAGAGTGTACATTTATATATAACCAGCTTTGATTTCTGATTGAAAGTGATCACAGTAAGCAATGAGGTGATTCGATGGGATTAGGATGTGAGCGTAGGTCCAGACCAAGCCAGAAGCATCTGAAATCTGTTGATGTGTACAAAAAAATGCATAGGAAAATGGATAAAGAAGAAAGGGGTAGTTGTGATACTGATTATTACAATAATAAGAACTGCTCAGGGCATTGAAAAGTTTACAAGATTCGACAGACTGAGTCAAATATTTTAGTGGGTATATAAGAGCTAACCCTGTACAGTTTTTTAGGCCGAGCGAGAACAAAGTTTGCTTTGGCTAAGCCACTACTATAATCATAATTATATACTTTCTAATGGGTAACAACAGGTTAGAGAGAAGGGCTATTCAAATTTTTCTAAAATTATTATCGATAATGTGTGTTCGAGCTGTGATCAAATGGTTTCCTTACGTCAGTTTGTGGTTAACACACATACTATACACTATGTACATGCATTATCTATGTACTTATATACTTTATACATTATTATGATATTCTACACTGTAATCTGTAATTGTTAGTTGTTGGGTGTAGGCTTGCTGGCTTTTGCTCGTCTCGAATTCACTTTAAATGATAATATTACTTTAGTAGTATGTGTATATAGCTGCGTACTTACAAACCAATGCAAATGGTTTTACTTTTACCTGCAGATACTACCTGCTGCAAGTAGTTTTTAAGCAAAAGAGGCTATGTGTTTTACGTAGACACAGAATACTATATATAAAACGTACTTGTAATTTTGTGTAGTGCACTTTATAATAATAATGAAAAGGAATCGTCTTGTGCATTAAATTACATTATAATGTACAAGTACACAGTATGAGTTATAGCAAAACAGATGTAGAGATGGATTTTGCTTTCGTTCGTTTATCTTCAATTGACCCCACTTGGCTAAAAACGCTTGTTTGTGTCTCACAAGTCTCAGAGGCTTCTTGAGTTTTTTCTGCTTGCATAACACACATTCATATCACAGATGAGGGAGGATGACGGAGCATTTAACTTTCGGAGATGTTGATTGGACAGAATGGCCATCATTCACATCATGGTGATTATCAACGTCATCAATTTATCATCGATTGATTCTATGCAGATTAGCTGCTCAAGTGCTCTCTTATCGCTACAACCATCTTCCCATCTCCCTCAGTCATCTCATACTCTCACAATACTAATACTCATATAATATTATTATGCAATCCTCTGTGCAAAGCC
This sequence comes from Pogonognathellus longicornis, assembly GCA_034694085.1. Lineage (NCBI taxonomy): Eukaryota > Metazoa > Arthropoda > Collembola > Entomobryomorpha > Tomoceridae > Pogonognathellus > Pogonognathellus longicornis. Next base: position 19,896 of record JAQFYB010001926.1, read on the forward strand.
AAACACACGTTGTATATAACGTTACTCACAATCAGACTGGACTAAAGCAATGTGTGTTTACTATTTAGTAACAATAACCAAAACTTAGCACAGCAATTTAAATGTGCACATAGAATTTTTGTATATTAGCAAAGTTAATTTTAATGTGTGTTTTATTCATGTATGTTAAGCATCATACTATCATATCCGTTATAGAATGGATGCTTTGGGGTTTCGCATAAAAGTATTTATTTGGCAGTCATAACATCATGATGTAGACGTAGGGTGGTTGAGTCATTGCCCAAATCATAATAGGGATAACTTATAAAGTCTACCTTATTAAAAGTAAGGATTGCCAATTGACGATGAGTTTAATAATTGGGTTTTTTCGTTGGTATAGATAGTTACATTAGGATTTGAAATTCAAAACAATTTTGCCACATATTTATATAGCTAATCTTTTCTTAATAATTCTACAATATTTCAATGAGAACAACCGAAATCAATGACGTGTATGTGAACAGAATTCCAAAAACATTTTTGACTATTTTTGTCTGTATTGCTATTGACACCTCATTTTCTAAAACTTCTTTTGCTGAATTGGTACCCCTACTCGTCAATAATAATTATTAATCTTTGCAGTTATGTTAGTTACTTTATAAAATTTGTTTATAATAATATTTTATTCAATAATACAATAATGAGTCCATTTACAAAAAATCCTTTCCGAACATTTTTGTATTATAACACAATTTTTGTAGATCCATGTCTCAAATTTAGGATAATTATTAAATACGTTTTTCCAGTTACACAAGTATATACATATTATTATAAAATTGTATAATATTAAACGACAGATTTTTTGTATTCAATAAAAATAACTTAAAAATAAGTGAAATGTAATATCCCTTAACATTCTTTACAATTAAAAGATATTTGTTCATCTTGCTGGTAAAGTAGGTAGTCTAAGTCTTAAATCTATTGTCTATAGGTAGCTTATTAGCATTGTAACAAAGCTCTAGTGTATGGTTCATTAAGTAATAAAGAAAGTAGTGCATTATTATAGTACTGAACTGAAACTAAGTAAGTAGGGCACGAACTCAAATAGTAGGTACCCCACCGAAACTGAATATGTAGTATTACAAAAATTTGACTTAAGCCTAGAATCCAACAACCTTCTTTTATATACCTAGTATTCATAGGCAATCGCAATATTATGTCTACAAAATCTAATTCATATAAATAAGTCGCCTGAAAGAGCAATGAGTTGGCGACGAACACGACATGGCATGACATTGGAACGACAGATTTAACATTCTACTTCTCTGCTCCCGGTAAACACTCTTCCATGCACTAACTTTATTTGTTTTGTTTTAGTCAGGAGATTTACATTTAGTTCGAAATATTATTGTTCCACTGGCAAATGTCTTTACTAGGTATACATACGTTATTGTACATTTCGATCTTAAATAAATACAAAACAGTGCTGTGTGTTTGCTACATAAACTGTTCCTTATGTGTTTATTAGTATTTCTACTTTACAACTTACCTTGTCCAACCCTTTACTCTGCAAAACCTTTTAAACACTACTATGAACAATGTGGCAACAAATACTAAATTAATACAGTATGCCTGTAAAAGCAAGTTACAAAGATTGAGTGCTTTCATGTGTGGAGAAATATGCAACAAGGAAACAGCACAAGTGAAGAACTAGAATGAAATTTCAGTTTACTTTATATCACTTTATATGTATTTTACTTTCCCTTGCTCTTGTTATTGTTAAATTATTTTTTGCGATTCACTCGAATACGAGCGAACCATGTGCATATCAGCTTTTAATTACAACACCATTAATAAAGTGCGACTCTGCTGTGATGGCATATAAATAATTTCCTTTTATAACCACAGAGTCCTTGACCAATGTGTTACCTTTACCTACGTATGTACTTAGGTAATACAGCTTTTTATATTATTTTAATTTATATTCAAAGTCTCAGACTCATTTGACTAGCTTGTTGAACTCTTAAGTCTTAAGTATGATCTCATGTGATAGAATGTGTGTAAATATGTTGCATATATAATAAGTTATATATTATACTGCTTTTTTCCTTGTGTTTAAGATAGTGGTTGAAACTTGCTTTGCGTTTCTTGTGAGAAACATGTATTTGTGACGAGAATTATTTGGTGCAGAGCACTTTAGACTTTAAACAACAAGTCAGCCTAGTTAGTATTTAGTAGGGTTGGGATTGGGTGTTAAGTAGCAGGATCCGAGCTAATAGAAAAGGTATTTAGTAACACAACCCTATAACTATTGTAATATGATTACATTAAACTAATATAATATCCTGATAGTTGATACAAAAAGTACATTAACCACATAATATTATTATATTAGCTATAATAGAGTCAGTAACTAGCAGAAACATAATATACCTACATAGTAGCTATGTACGTACGTATTTTCTTACATACAGCAATGTGGTAAGTGTAAGTTAAAGTAAGGTAAAGCAAATCTCACGTAAAGTGTATCCAAACATAATGCAAATGAGTTGTAGTTTAGTTGTTGCTCTTTCTGCTCATAAATCACTCTCAATTATTGCAGAGCTCACGAACTCAGCTCAACTATGGGAGAATGTGGAAAGGTGAAAGAATAGAAAAGAGCGTAACGAAACAGCATTTTGGCTAACGTAAGTCCTACACATACTACACTTTATTAGATTCTACTTGTTTTGTTTTGTTTTATATTATACATATATTATTCCCTCGTGTATTTAATTCTATAGCATAAAACAACCCTTGTACTTTCCTATACATAAGATACATACATACATGTATAAGATGTAGAACATTTTTTTTACTTTGTCTTGGCTAGGTTTGTTTTTTGGAGTTCATATAAGAATATGCTGAATATCTGTAGAGTGTAGTGGTTCTATTTAATATTTGTGTTTGTATGTTGTAGTAGTACAGATTGGTATAGACACATCACTAAGAAAGAGAAGTTGCACAAGCAATTCATTTGAACAGATAAAAGAAACTGTGGAAAAACTTAAACTAAGTTGTTGTTTATGTTGTGTTGCGTTACATTGGAGTTGATGGCTAGTCAAGTAGTTTGGATTGGTTTCGTGTAATATCACAAGTCAGACTGTGTTTATGTCTCAAACTCAATCTTCTATAGTTAGAGTAGATGATCCAATCATCAAATCATCCGATAATTCTCTTTCTCGCATAAATACTCAGCAAGAAGAGCCGTATTGTTATACATACAATTGTATATTGTATGCTTCATTTCTTTATTGCCTATTTACTTGTAGATCATAAAAAAGATGGAAATTAATACAAAGCAAAGTATACTGTGTCTAGTGTAAAAAGAAGTGTAATATCTTGTGTTTTGACTTGACTCGACAATCCGCACGTATAAATATGTGTGTTAGATATAAACAAGAGAGAAAATTATCTAGTTATTGTGTTATGTTGTTAGTAAAGTAATTCAATATTATCAGTATATGAGAATAAGCATTTACGAAAGCCATGTGTATTGGTATATACTGATGTACTTTAGTAGAATGAAAAGAGAGTTAAAGTTGTTGTTGCAGAACCATAGGATAGGATGGAAAATGGTTAGGATGAGACTAGAGTGGAAGCAAAGGCAAAAGTACAGTAAATAATCATGACATGATCAGATCAGCTCTCTGTGATACTAATACATATAGAGAGAGGAGTGTGTATTGTGAGTACGATGGTTATATTGTAAGTAGTACAAGTTGTATTACGGCATGATATGTATGCTATTACCGTGTATTGTAGTGGTTTCGATTACATTACACACTGCCGATTGGTTTGGTTTGTTGGCTTGGCTAATGCTAATCACAAGGATCAAGTGGATCATGATCTGGGAAATGGTGCACGTTTCTTGTGCTCTTTGATATCGGATCGGCACCTTGTTTAGTCAAGGCGACAATAAATCACTAACCAACAATGTGCATAAGTTTTCTGTTCTCAGGCCACATCTCTCAACTAACAAAACGCATGAGGCAGAAGGCCTTTATGACGATGATAGCAATATGGAATGAATATTCTTGTGTTTTTATACATACTGCTAACAATAAGTACCTTGTAAAATCCCTACCTATCTATAGATACTTTCAACTACATTGAATCGTGTGTATTCTGTATCTTATGTGTATAATATCTAAGGGAATGCATGCATAATGTAAAAAGTAATGCAATTGGATGTTGTGTGTATTGTATTTTGTATCGCATGTATATGTAATGTACAAACTGAAAATTTAAGAGAATGAAGTTAAACAGCGCAATGTTATGTTTTGTTACTGTTTGTGTATGTTGAGTGTTGTGTAGCGATCCTACTACACTAAAAACTCAAAAGCGTCGCGTTCTCGTTACGTATGTATTTGTAATGCACACATAAAAGAGAGCTGTTCAAGATTTTGGTGTTTTGTGTGAGCATCACAGTGAGATTTTTGGTTGAAGGTGTAATAATGCATGTTGGTAGGTGTAGGCACTTGGATGAAATAGAGGATATTTTCACGCCCCTTCACTTGAGCAATGGTGGAGATTTGCGGCGAATTTATTTCATTTTTTATCTCTGATTGGGTTCATCCCCCTTTTCTCCCATCTCTCTCTGTGTGTAGTGTTTCTGTTCTGCAGCAGCAAACTAAAGTAAAGCTGAACGAACCAGAAAACATTACATGATCGCATCTCTCTCTCTTGACTTTCGATATATCTCTGTATAAGGAGAGGAATAGCTACATACAGACAGCTACAGAGAGCCAAGAGAGGAATGAGAGGATAAATCAATGCTGTAATTTCTCCATAGTTTTTCATGAAGTTCTGTTCACTTCGATTCACTCACTCCTTTCTTTTCCTATTTTCTATTCTGCACCACCAAACCAAGCAAACTACTACTACTACAAATGTACTTTAATGTTATACACGAGAATGTATATGGAATATGTGTATGTATTTTAATATCAATATACTGTGGCAAGAACATTGAAGTATTGTCTGTTTTAGTTTATAGGTAGTGGTGTAACTTTTGTGTTTGTGTGCTGTGCTATGTATGTTAATATATGGAATGTGTATGATCTATATGTAATAAATATGAAATGAATCAGAGAGAGAGATATGTATGTGTAATGTGTATAGAGGTGTATAGAATAATATTGGATGTGTTAGTGTAATGTATAAGGCAGACCCGTATAAACAGATATCTGCGTAAGTATCTGCTGTAATGTGCTTAAAGTTATCTATTTACCAGACTAATACATTATATTGGACTGGAGAGATAGGTTCTAACGCTTTATGAATATCTCTACAGGATCTCGAACTAACTTTCTGATTTCGCACCGATTTTTTCTCGACATGTCCTCCCATCCGCCTCCTATTAGCTTATAAATTATCAATTATTTATAGTTTTTAATTATCGATCTGAAAATCAACTCATATTTCCATCAACCCTTTACACGATCGACTCCTTTACAATTTACACTCACTCAATGAACTCACTCAGTCTCAACCACTCTATATTAAATGCTTACAGTACTCAATTCTAGTTCACCACACCGTACCACAACTACAACTTACGCTCAATCTTTCGCTCGCTCTTAAATAATTCTCTTCTCATTACTTTGCTCATTTCATTTTTAAAAACATTTATTAGAATTCTGTTGTAGACTAGCCTTCTACTTACTTAACCAACTAAATCAACTCTACCGTACCAATTTCAACTTTTAAAAACACTAACGACAGATGAAACCCAACTTAACAACTTTTCAACCATTACCAATAAATAAGCAGAAATATCTTTAAATACATATTATATTACAGCTAGATATTATATTTTGTTATGTCTTTACATAATAAGCTTTTGCTTAAATCTATGCTAAAATTGTAGAATTGCTTGTCGTAGTTCTAGAATAAACAAAATAAAGTGGAAATGCAATTCTTCGAAGAATCGCATTTCTACAGTTGAATCTCATTTCTACAGTTTAAAAATTTTCAAAAAACTGAAAGTATATTATGAAAGACCAATTATATAGCTACAATAATATGAAGCCAGAATTTTGATTTTATTCTCCAGTCAAGAGAAATAATTTAATTCGTTCCAAAAAGGCCATAGAGGTAGACACGGCCCTTAAGGTTTGTGTCTAATTGTAATAATTGTAAGAAAACTGAATTATTGATGCATGTAAAGCTAAATTTTTAAAATTTGAAAGGTTTTTCTACTATTGTCCGAACTTTTCAACATAAAGCTACAAATTTTGTCACACTAATTGTTATAGACTCGTTTGGAATTGTACTTAAGGAAGCTCAACATTTTTCAACAAGGCATTACAGCAATTAATTGTGTAAGGAAAAGAGCGAAATTGCATTGCAAGCATACCTGTACTAATAACAGCTTGAACATACCAACCTCTGCATTAAAATTGGTAAAATTCTTTGCATTGAAATTTGAAACAAAATGCTTTCTTCCATATGTTTCTAAATATTTCATTGTAGTGGTCTTATGCTGCGAAGAACTATTGTGCAAGTTGAGTAACAGTAGAAATGGGAGATGTAAAAGATGGGACACGATAATGAGATGGGCTGGCAAACTCTTATAAAGTTGAGAGCTACTCTGAAAAGCCGAAACGAGACAAGACAAGATGATCGTGAATGTTTAATGCAAACCGGACAGAACTCTATTGTTCCACGCATAATATACAGATACGGTCGTTTGGTTCGGCTTAAAGAAATTCTTGGTATACCACACCACTACCTACCTACTACTCGTAAGTAGTAAATGCATTTGTGTTTTTCGTCTGTGTGAGCAGATAAACTAACATATGTAAGAAGGATCGATTGTTTGCCGGTTTTGGTTTTAGTTTTGGGTGCCATGCACATGTCTGTGTGTTGCAATGAGGTTTCATTTTCTTACTTTGCTTCCTATAAGGAAGATGTGTTTGTAAGAAGCGAATCTCAAGTTTACTAAAAAAGAAAACTTTATCACGTTATAATAATATAATATTCCAGTACTTCTTTCTATACAATGCAATGCAATACCCATGCAAAAAGTGGATAATGGTATGTGTGCACATTGTACAGTGCAATGTATGTTATCTGGAAACAGAAAGGAAAGATTGTCGAATAAAGAGAAGACCTTTCATGTATTCGCTATTGGATGAGACAGATGTTTATTCTGGTTGGGCATTAGTCATTCATTTGTTACAAAAGGGTTGAGTGAGATGAGGCTTCGTGCAGAAATCATCCCGCAAGCAGAAGGAACATCTAAGCGACTATTAATTTTCGACTGTAAAAGTGTACGAGCGCTTTATTGTGCCATTTGGTAACATATTGCACAATTTCTTTCTTTGGTACGTGTTAAAATGTAGAATAGGTACATACATAACAGCACTTGTGGCATTGAGTGTGCCTCATGCTGTGAAATTGTAAATAATAATGCATCTTCACCACAATGTTTATTAGTCATCGTGCAATACCTGTAATTTTGTCATGTGCACCATTATCCTTTAGAGTGTCTATTTGGGAATAAACCTTCCAAATGAATGACATTGTGTGGGCATCGTGTACCGAAATACTTCCTGTTATCGCGAAAACACGCAATCGCTACTGTGTACGCCAACACGGAATCCAATTGCGATACTATAATACTGTAAATTCACAATCATGCATATTAATTTGTAAATAACTGCGGTGTTAAAGGGAAATGCAATTTTTCTCAGTTAAAAGGGACGGAATTTTGAAAACACGCCAAAAATGAATGAATAACATGAATTAACGGTAAAGGTAACGCTGTAACACAATAAAAAATTCGACAAAAGTTATAAATTATACTTCACATTCCCAAAAACAATTATTTGACCTACAGCTTTAAATTATGAAACTTAATCTAAATGGCGCAGTTTAATTTTTAGCAAAGGGTACCTATGACCTAACATTTTTTCAGTAAATGATTCATCATCACATTATTAATTTTTGTTTTAATTCGCAAAATGGTCCAACATTGACTGATGTATCAATACCAAAATTATATAGGGACCAAAGTAAGAACTACAATTTCTAACTTTATATAAATATTATGAATAATATGAATATGAATAATTTGTGAATAATATGAGTACGAATAATCCAATTAATTTTCATTTTTTATTACACCAATAACCAAATATAACAATTTGTACAAATGCAAATGAAATGTAACTAGTAATAAGGTATTTCATCAATAGCCCATTTGCTTTATTACGGTTTGGAGGCGGCTCAAAAGCTGGGAAGCCTAAAACACCTGTGTTAGACGTCAATTTTTGTTCATGGCTCTATATCTCGAAAACTATT
>JAQFYB010001927.1:0-28221 GCA_034694085.1 Pogonognathellus longicornis
TTTCCAATAGACCGATTTGCATTTCAGTCCCTTTCTTCCATGGATAATCGTGTCCTTATTGTGTGTCATCTCCAATACATTGCTGCTTCCTTCGCTCTGCCGGATTATCCTCATTGGACTCATTTGTATTTTTTGAATATATTCCTCTTTCATTTACATTCTAACTATTTTTACCTTTATAGTTTTTTACAATCATCATATTACCTTATATAACTGTCAATAGTAATTTTGTTATCGCATAATCCTGTGTATATAAATACTGATACATGAAACGATAAAACTACCAAACTAACTATGCAAAGTGACTGTCCGGGTTGGCTCTAAACGAAAAGTCATTTGCATTCGACTACCTCAACTTCTTATATATTAACTCGTGTAATATTGTTTATAATTAGTCAAACAAATCATTGATATGCATGCATAATGTAATATTAATCTCTTTGTTTAATGAGCACAACGAATTAATGCATGCTTTCATTTGCTTTGAATGGCTAGGCTCTGTATTTAAACGAATTTTATGTAACAAAGGGAATTTATTCGGTAAAACCTGGAAAGCAGCTTATAAAGGTATAAAGAAACTATAAACCTGATACGTGTATACAATGATACTAATAATGCATTCTTATTGTAGTTTTAACATGAAAATGTCAATTTACATCTTCATCGCTGAAAGAGAGCCAAGTCATTGCTCCTAAAGATATTAACAAATCCCTCTGGTTTATAATTTCACATAAAGACTTTACAGCAATTGTAAAATAATGCTTAAACCACATAGCGTCTTCCTGACTGTCGTTGTTTCCGTAAATGGAACTTCGTAGACGGTATTCCTTTGCTCTTTGAACAGCATTAATATTATTAAAGAAGACCCCTCCTAGTTTTGAAGTGATGTGAATACCATCATCATTTCTAAATCCTTCTTCACATCCAAACAAGAATCCATTCCATGTTTTGTCCACTGCACCCCATTGTTGTAAAAACTCGACATCGTCTTGAGTCAGTAACATCCATAGCAATGTAACACGTTCTAGACAAGGAGCTGGAAGTGTGGTTAAATTCACAATCGGCATGTAATAAAACGTTGAGACATTCGGGTGTAAATTAATTAATCTTCCAACAGCCGCTGTCAAAATGAGTTCTTTTAAATTCCAACAATTTTTAAAAATGGACATGTCAAAAGGTTCTTCTTGTTGAAGGCTGACGTTCCAACCTCCAACATTTAGAAGATATACAGTCTTTAGAGTTTGCTCATTCCTACGAATTACTTTTGCATATTCTCTCCAATTAACATAACCTAGGTTGCAAGATAACGTTGAAAGTTTCCTCTGATACAGTACAAGTTCTTGCCACAACCTTTTTTGATTATCGTGTAGAGTGGGAATGAGTAATTCAAGGTATTTTAAATACACAGGAGAAGCTAGAACTTCTAATGTTGTGCTAGTGTTTGTCCTTGATGAAGGATGAGACGACTTTATGAAATGAGTTTCCCAATGCATGTAACACACATAGTATTTGTATCTTAATCTTGCCTTTTGGTGAACTGTTAAATGGGTTAAGATGTCCTTTTTCGAAAGAAATTCTAAACATTTCGATACATTTTCCATATTTTCCTCATTTCCGGAAGCAATCCAATTGTCAGTTACAAACTTGAACATTTTTAAATTCGAAAATTGACTTAAAATTACATCTACGATTTCAGGCTTTTTGATTACGATGGAAGATTCTATATTAAAGTGTTGGAGAATATCCGGGAGGTTAAGGAAATACCAACTGGATGGCCAGTCCGAATTTTCTAGCTTTACAACCCTGCAACAACGAACTCCTATCCCTTTTACCCAAGATGCATACTTTGAATCGTCTATTGTTGCACAAACACCGATTTCATAGTCCACATCTTGTCTTAATAGTTGGCAAACTAATCTTAGATTCATTACTTCATTGTACAGTAGTAACCTCCAGAGTTTTACACGAATCTAACAAATTACAAATATTTCATATTATCACATATTATATGTAATCCCAGCATTTCTACACGTTTGAAATCAATAGCTTTTACATCTGTTGAAAATAGATTTAATCAATAATTTCGTGAAAGTGCTAATGTGTTAAATGGCAATAAGTCATATTTTACACAAATTACTTGTCGAGGCAGTCTTGATAAATTGCTTGGTTCTTGTAAGCAAAAGCTTTTTTTCTTTTGTAAATGCTTTTTGAAAAACTTTCGATGAAAGCAATAACCCATTCCACCCACTGCCACAGGTACCATCAACTTTGATGCTAAAGATACAATATCCATTCCATCGCCTCCAGACATGATATGCTGTATATTTTTAAAGTTTATACTTTTAACTTTGTGATTGTGACCCTTGTGACTACAAAATTATGAAAATATCTGCTACCTATCAATACATAAATCAAAATTCTAAAATCTAAAATACCTTTATGCAGTATGCATTTTTCCCTAGATGCTTTTATTACATATTTTACGATTTCATGTATGTTCAAGTGTCTCCCATAGTAGCAAAATGGAACAGAATTGCAGTAAAAGTGGAGTGAACAATAATCGTCACCTCGCTACTTTGTAAAATAGATTTTGGTGTATGTGCTTGTACTGTAAAGGTAAAAATTGGTGTTTAATAATTATTTAGCATTGCATAAAGTGTCTAAAATTATTTTTAGCTCGATGTCTCATCAGTACCTTTACTTCAATATTCATGTTGCTCTTATCTATAATTTATGATTACAAATGCATGTAAGTTCATTAAGCCTGTCACAAGCAGATCTACTTATAAGAGTGTACAAAATCACTCATTTACAATATCAGGGACAAATAAAGATCATACTCAAGGACATGACAAGCAATGTGCGTGCATAAGTAGAAAATCGTTGAGGTAGTATGACCTATGGTTTTTAGGACTGCTGTCCTATGCATATACTATGCATGGCACATACCTACATTATGTACTGTACTAGGTATCCAATGCATTCATCACCGTATATGACAAAAATGTAAGATAGATTTTTATTATTTTTCGAGCGTAATTTGTGCTTTGTGTATTGACCTATAAAGTCGTATATAAAGTGGCTGTTCATGATTCATAAATTAATAAACATTATTAGTATGTATTTAGTATTAGCATGTAATAACAGCCTTATGACGATCAGATATTAGAACGACACCACGTAGACTCCTTGATTTGGTAGTTGACCCATTGTACCACATCTACAATAATATAGGTACATTATTTAGCTAGAAAATATTTTCTGTTATCTGTACAAGTATTCCTAAAGATTGGAAGTTAAAATAGTCGTATCATTGTTTTGTGGTTTAGGTACCTTGCAGATTTGTATAGACTCCGGGGCGATCCTCTCGAGCACAGCCTGTTAAAAACTTGATTGTTAGAATTTAAGAAGGAAAGGAAGTAGAAGCATGAACTCTTATTAGTTCTTGCATATTACTAACTTACTATCAAAATCTTACTTATGATTTCAGATTGCAATACATTACTCATCTAAACATGTTATATTACGAGACAATTAGCGTGTACATAGAGTTCGGTCAATTTTACCGATACACTAATTCCTTTTGACACATTTAAAAGCTTACCTTCTCCCCAGGATACGATTCCTCGCTGAATGTGTTGTCCACCAGCTTTTTCTGGTCTTTCAAATAGAGGACCCCCTTTTATGAACATACATCATAACATTGGCACATTATTATACTATGTAAGAGTAAGGATTGTAAACTTTAAACGCAATTGATTGTTTGATCCATACCAGAGTCACCCTATACAAACAATTATAAGTATTCACTATTTAGTTATTATAAGACTTTTCAAAGTAGTTGTATCAGCAAATTTTTATATTATAAGCTTTTGTACTTTATATTATATTATAATATTATGCTTTACCAAACATGCATCTTTAACTCCTTTCTTAAAGCCAGCGCATAACATTCGACTTGTCAGTTTCATTTCCATCATTTTCTCACAATCCTCAAGACTGATAACAGGAATATCCAATTTTTGTAAAGGTTTTACTGTGGCACCAGCATCCTGATGAGGCAATCCCCATCCAATAACAGTAAGAGTTTTACCATCGTGGCTCGGATATTTTCCTGCTGGAGGAATGCAAATAGGTCCTACTTCCGGATTAGTTTTTATATCAATCTTTCCCTGAATTCTCAAAAGTGCCACGTCAAAATCGTATCTACACATAACAATTATTAAATCAGTTGTAGGTTACTTACAATTAGCTGAATGCATAAATGTCAGTAATTTATTGACATTCTCCTATAATACATAAGGTGCACTCACGAATCAGAAAAAAGTGGATGAACTATTATTTCGGCAACTTTGAATCGTTGTGTACCCTCATCTTTATCCGACTTGTTCATAAGCTCCCAACCCGGCCCTTGTATAGAACCCCTTTCACTATCGTCACACATTACAATGGTTACACAGCAATACTATCGTCTTTTACTAATATTGTTATAATATTTAGACATATAAGTACAAATTCAAACCCTAGTTTAACATTTCGCCAGCCTTCCTGCAACGTTGGATCTAATTGATAAGCATGAACAAGCACTTCGATTTCATCAGGCTCCGTCTATATAAAAATGTACTTGTACAATTTTTTCGATAGTGTATGGTTTTTGTCACATTAATTGAATAGATTTGAAAATTATGCTTGAAAAGTTATACTTTTGAGAACCAAAAGCAATGAGACGCGGTGAGAATATATCTAAAACATAAAATAATTCATAACATTCATTCAATTTTTTATACTGATCTGGTAAGTAATATTGCTAAGTAATCACTTTCAAGCATATAGGTAAGTGATGAGGTATTATATTTTTATATTTTGCATGAAATCGCAGGCTAGTTTATTCTTCAGAATAATTTACCTGTCATTAATAATGGAGCCCCCGCATGTTGGTTGTCTTGTACCTTAATATACATAGGTGGATTTAATTAATAATTCACATTCTACTGGATTTGTACTGAATAATTAGTGTCATGTTAATAATCCGTCATTATGTTTATTACCGTACCCGCAAATACAATCGCGACTTGCCAACTGTAAAAAAACACAAATTAGGCTTAGATTTCCATCAAACACTACCTACTATAAGAAAACAACGAACTGACTGTATAAAAAGGTTTGCTCAGTGAAACATACGGAAATTCAAATTTTGTAGCCGTTTCCCCACCCACGATACGATTGCCTTTTCCAGGAACCATTCCACAAACTAAAATGATATGAAATAATATACGTGTTTAGTTTAGTTTATATTATTGTACTACAACAAAAATCCTTTAACTATATATACACAAGAATTTGTAAATTATTATTACTGCACTGGTTTTCTTCCTTTCTCTTTAGTCCAACAAGGTGTAAAACGTCTAATGAAAATGCAAATTACAAATAAAGTCATTTAACTCACTCTTAGAGAAATGAAACTAAAATTTCATAATTCAGGTATTATGTATTCAATACCTGCACTTCCTCCACATTTTATTTCACATTTGATGGATCCAGTTTTCGATTTAAGTTGCATATACAAATCTCTTCCGTCATTTGAAGAACGCACACCTTTTTGCAAATTAATGTTTGCTCCGCAGTATTTCTGTTCACCTCCAAGTCCATCATTAATCAATAGATAATCAGTAGCACAGTTTTTTAAGTCCAATTTCGAGCAAGAAATTTCCGTGATGCAATCTTTCGTTCCCTTTATGTAATATTATCAGATAACAATTTCAATAGCTGTGAGTTATATTGAAATGCATTTGTAAATCGAGTAGGAAAAATTAAACCCTTTAGGTATGTTATGTATAACTAACAATAAGTTAATGTTATTTTAACATTTTGGCTCAATGACATACCAAAAAATCCCATGCACAGTCTCTGTTTCCTAACTCAACTTTAATAGGTTGTGTTATTGCCACTTGATAAGTTGAGCCGCATTTTCTCCTTGCTGCGTAAATAAGTGCATTGGACATTATTGTATTGTGATATCTAAAACCATGGGATGCATCTTATAATGTAATTTATATGGAACTATGTAATCTTACATGCTCTTCCGCTCAATTTTGTATTATTCTTCTTCAGGTCGACTATTTCTGGTCTAGCTTGTAGTTTTTTGACATTCGGATCGAAATCTGTGTCAGCATCTACATGTACCTAAATGCAACAAATGGATTACCTACATATACTTTTTCATGACCAAGAAATGATCAAGTGTTAATGCTATTATTATTACCGATACCAGCAGAATGTACACACAAAAATATAAAACTTCCATATTTATGTCAACAAAATTGACCCAACTAAGCACAATTAATAAAATGCCTCTTCATAGAAATGCTACTGGCATATGTTTACCACTTACTATGAGAAGTTATTATTATTATGTTCCATACTCCTAGTGCAAGCTAGGAAATATGGACGACATTCTTTATACGATTCAGCATTGGCTGAATGCACACTTCCGGGTTTTTAACTACCACAACTTACTAAACTATATAAAATCATTTTTATTTCCAACTATAGGTAAACATAAATCTTATAGCAATGTTAATAAATAGGTACTCTCATTCATAACTGATGCTAAAAAATACCTAGTTAACATTGTCAAGTTTTGTTGTGACCGCATTTCGTATCGCAGGATCGCAACATCCATCAAGAATGACAACCAGCATTTTATTTTAACGATAGGTTGCAGTTATTAAAGATATTCCAAGAAATATATAAGTGTATTATCTATATATTAATACACATTCGTAAAATAATCTCATTTTAACTTCGATACATATACCTCATACATACTAACATACTATAATATATACAAAATACAACTACCTACGTACAACAACCTGAATTGTATTGATATACCAATTTTAAAAATGCATTAAAATCCGAGTTCGGTATTTTAATTTACATTAAAGGCACATGAGACTGAACGTCAAGTTGAGCTTTGACCTATGCATGCACATTCATGTATAAAATCGGTGAAATGAAAATAAAGTTAAATCATCATTTTCATCATAATTCATTTTATCCTGCACGTCATAAAATTATACACAATTTAGGCTCAGAAGGGAATAAAGTTAATACACATGAAAGAATTTAAGGTCCCTGTGAAGAATATTCCGAGAGAAGACGCAAACTGTAATTTTATCCCGAATGATCATTTCATATACAGATATATGAAATGTATGAGCCAAGGAGTCATTCAATTTCGTACAATATGCAAATAAGATTTATGTATGCAAAAAATGCAAGTGCTCAAATAGTCATAGCAACAAATTATACAAATGTTTCTTGAATGTTCACCAATAGTTCATCTGTGTATCCAAAACTGATGCAAATACCTAAAAACTTTAGACTTTGCATGTATCACAAAATGATTTATTGTTTGCGTTCCGTGAGTTATCAGTGAGATAACAAGGATTACAAAGTGTTCTGTCTGACCACTCCATAAAAGTACTTTATATATTTGTACTATTCGTGAACTCATCGTTTGCAAGCAACGCTCAGCAAAGAGCAGGTGAACAAAATAAGCGGACAACATGATGAGCAACAGTAAAGCCGGCATTTTTGTTCTGGTGTTGATGATTACTTCTATCACACAACTCTACGCATATCCTCAAAATCGAAACAGTAACATGGATAGTAAAAGCATGGGTTCACCAGTAATTTACACATTGAATATGGAAAAATAATTTGTTTCTCTTTATTCGTACATCGAATTTATGCAATAATGAAATTGTAATGAATGTCAAGATCGTCTAAACTGACTTTTTGAAAATATGCTTGTTTAGAATTCGGATTCATGGAAGAATTCAGAAATGATGGAGTCGTTGAAGAATTTTATCCGACAAGAGATAGCCTACGAGGCTCAAGAAATTGCTGAGGCTGTTGTGCAGAAACTTGAAAAGGATGAAGCCATGGCTGAAATGGCTGAAAAACACCCAAAACAGAAACGATCAAAACGGCTAGCTGTAAATGCCGAAGCCAAAACTATGTTATAAAAAATTCCCAAGCAATGATGAGCAGATCTGTCGAATGCATTTTAATACCATCGCCGTTATTGTTAAGTACTCCTTGTGTGAATTATAATATCAATCAATGTCACCCACTGATATTAGCAATCTTCTGGGATGTAACACTTAAGTAAAAAAAGTCAGGGTACTATGAGACAACGGTTTTGAGACGCTTTTATTTAGTATATTATCATTACAGTTGAAAGATAAAGGTTAGAACATTAAACATCTTAAATATTTACATAGGTCTGCCATTTGTCATTATACCCAATACAATTAGTACATGGTACTTCGTATGCATTGCTAGTAAGTAATAATAATATCATTGTAATATCGTGCGTAAAAGTGTACGTAAGAGATGGGCTGTATAAAGTGTAAATGTAAACGCGATACAAATAAACATGTTTTGAAACTTTTATACAGAACTCTTCTAACAATTTATTACATAATATTGCTTCAATCCAGTAAAGAATAAATCTCATCCTGATAATCATTATCACATTCTTGTTGAATTATTGCATTGTTTGTAATGTTAGTATAGTATAGTTATATTCTTGCAAGTATGTAACCCAGTTGCAGGGGATAAAGAGTAGGAGGAAATAATTGTTTCTCTTTTTATCTTTAACACCACGAAATCGCATTGTCACCAAGGCTTCCAATAAAGAGAGGGAGGGAATCCCTATTCTAGTGCACAATATCATGCATAAAAATCCATAAAATATAATACCACAAAATTCCAAGTACAGAATTCAAGATCTTCTATGTGCATAATCTTAAGCACAGAACAAAGCCGTGATGTGGTTTAACGAATCCATCAGTTAACCACACGGGTGATACAAATGGACCCCTAAGGTGAGTCCTAACAACATCTATAGGTGTTTCTTAAGATATGCATAAATGTAGATTGAAAAGTTAATACTTTTAGTAGCTATACTGAGTCATTTTCGCTACCATATTTGTATGTATGTTGACTGTTAATCATATTAATACTTCCTTTTAACATGCTTTCCTACAGACCGTCAAAATGGGTAGCCCTTTGGCTGGTGTTACGAATATCTTAGAAGAAAATAAGGAGAAGCTAGTACCAATTGCTGCCTTCACTGCAATTGGAAGCTGTGTGTATGTATGCTGCAAATTAAAAACATGGTTTCAACAACCAGATCTTGTACACGCAGAAAAACATAGAGGCTTAAATATTTTAGATCTTCCACCCGAAGTAAGTTTTATGAAATATGACTAGTTATTAGGTATTTAAACAATGAGATTCTATTCTCAAAATAAATATTTCAAAACAAATCAATCTTGAAAATTGAAGGTGCGTACCTGTATCTGGGATTATCTGCAGTACAAGGATGTGTTGAAGCTACGATTGGTATGCGACGAGTTTAAAAATGATGTGGACACAATTGTCGGGGTTAGAGGATATTTAAATTGTCGAGAAGAAAGTTTTTCGTTCTTTCGAAATATTGCTTTACGAAAATGTTGCATAACCGACCTCAATAATTCTGACAATGAAAATATTTTTGCATCCCCTTACCATATCGAACAACTGAATGTACTTGAACGCACAAGCTTATCAATTAAAACACTAAAGAGAATTCTTAATGATTGCAACAATTTGAAAACATTGATGCTAAGATTCAATCATCGACCCGATACAGCCCATATGACCACCCCCATTTCCAGGATTGTTTTAAATTCCCTGAGAAAAAAGTTGCGTTTAAAACAATTGCAACTAATCAAAATTCCAAGTTACAATTCCCAGTCAGACAAAAGTTGCCCTCAAGATCTTTCCCAGTTCAACCTGATTGTACCCAATGAACTGAGTTTTGTCCACGTAGAATTACCGGATGTTAACCAATACCATTTAAGTGAGTGGAAATATTTCCTAGAGCAACAATCAAAGCTATCAACGCTGATGATTAACTTTGGTGGAATCCCCTGGCAGTTTTTTAAAGAAATAATTCCCCGAAATGGAAATACTCTCAAGTTTGTTTGTTTGTATCAACTCAAAAGTTTTGATGCCGATGTTCACCAAGATTTTCCTTTTGATTGGGAAATATTTAAAGATTGTACAAATCTGGAAATGTTGCAGATTACAGGATACAATTACATGGATAACATGTCTTCTATTAATTTCCCAATGCTGCCCGTGGAATTTTTGCAGGAGTTGTGCATCAAGAGAGTAGTACTCTCAAGATCCGAAGTTAGAAGAATTTACAAAGAAATGCCGCTTTTAAAACATGGCTCTTTTGAGAATTTAGGCAGAGAAGGGGACACTGCTGCAGCTGAATTAATGGTTGAACTTCATCAAGCAGAAGTGGAAAGGGAAATGCAAGAGTGGGAAGAGTCTCAACAATTCGTTGAAATTTTTTCAGAATGTGTCTTTCACGTTTGTGTCTTTGGGATATTTTCAGCTTATTCAATTTTCTTTTACGTCTACTATATTCGCGATGCAACACATTTTCATGATGGATCCGACGGATTTTCGGAATAAAATAAAATAAAATTCCCAGTAAATTCTCAGTAAATTACCTGTAATATACTAATAATGCATAATATAAATAATGTTTCACAACAATGGTTCATTAGTTCATTACATAATCAATATTGGCTATCTAAATGCTTATAGGGTCACAAAGAAAATATTTGCCTAAAGTCAAAAGTTATATGATTATAAGTAGCAGCAATGTTTTCATTGTTTTCTAGCAAAACATTTTATGCAGCAGACTTATAAAGAATCAAGGCAAAAATGAGTAATAATTATTTCCAGGAAATAAAACTCTTTCCTGCTTGCCATGTTTTGGTCATTAGTTTCGCCATTAGTCACATATTCTCATCACATACATCCAGATCAATTTGCAATGCAATTATCACACCTAAACAGACGAAAGAGTATATAGGTACATTGTGATTGGTGTCGTGAATCATACAAACGTTTACGACTTTTTTATCTGTGAATATTTTTACCACTAATTATCCTGGTTTTATTTTTTTGTCTAAAAGGATAACTTTCTATATAGTATGATGTCATCAACTGAAATATGTGTGTTGCCACATTACATTATATTGTTAATGTTTCATCTTTGTAGTACAAAATCTGTCAGTAAAAGCACACAGCAATCTTATCTTAAACCTTTAAACAAATGTATTTCGTTTTACCACATAACTGATACAGGATTGGGTTCATGATGTATTGACTTGTACTTGTTTTCATGGTGTGTATTCCATTGTAACAATTCTACACTCTCTAATACTGAACAATGAAATAACATGCTTTTGAAGTTTAAAAATTTCCCGTTAATCATAATAATATCTTTCTGATTCTAAGCTGTTTTGTATTAGGACGAAATTACGAAATACCTATTTCATTTTGTACATTAATTATATAAATTTCAAATCATTATAGAAAAGGCTACGTTAAACATGTACATAAGCCTTGCTAATAAGCAAGGTTATAAATATGCATAAAAAATTTATATTACGTTTCAATTGATACATAAATACTGTTAATAAAGTATTTTACCTACTTACTATGAAGTACACAGATAACAAAGTAGGTACCTTATCAAATCATCCAATTTCATGGAATGACAGTTGGTGATTAAATTACTATAATGTCGCACCGTAAAACTCGTACGTATATGGCTTCTAATAATTATGGAAAACTACTACAATTTATTTTCGCCAGCTATGAATATACTTTGTCAAATCAGAGACTCAAATCAAACCCTAGGTTCAATTTGTTTTCAATACGTTTAGACTGGGCATCATAATATACGTACATGCAAAGCCGCAACGACCTTTACCCATTACGGCTCTACTAAATCCTATCAAATGTAGGTTACTTTTGTGAGCTTTGATTTGTAATGTAGTAATTGTTGTTCAAAACACGGTCCAGGGTATCGAGCTTGAGTTGTTGCAAACGATGGACTCCTGAATGGCTGACACATAGCAGTGAGAGGACTCAATATCATGAATTATTTTTATGAAGTCTAAATATGTACTTATAAGGTGTGAGAAAATTATGAGAGTACACAGATTACTTTATCTACAAATGAAGTAATTTATTTTTTGTAGAATGAAAATGAAAACTCATCAACCATAAAATATCACCCTCACTATTGTAGATTGGGTATGTGTATTGCGTTATATGCATGTAAAAAATATGACAACTCATCCAACTGCAAAAACTTTTATCTTTTATCGCAACATAGAGTCTTAGCACAAGAATATGAACAAACTCTCAGTTTGAATCACCAATAAACGGCAAAATTGATAAGGTAAGTAAATACAGAGGAAACACAAAAGCATGTTTGTATGTATACCTGTAACATACTTAATATAATTCTCTGCACCTAAAATACATAGAATAAGTATCTGTATAGGTACATTACATTTACGTAACGAACAAAAACCAATAACTCTATTTAGTGTTTAGCTCTTGAAACATTTTGCTCTTTTCCTGCTTGCGTACACGTATTATAATGAAGAGATAAGTTTGTGACACCATTCGATAAGTCTTGTGCACCACCGAAAGCCGACTCCATCCATTTCAGGGCGTTGGTTTGAGTTCAAACCGTTAAATATTATTGCTCTCATGCACATACACATCGTTCCATAGTAGTTAAAAAATTTCGAAAATTTTGTTTAATTTATTTAGTAAAAGGCCCTAGTTTATAAAATGACTACGGCACATTTAGTTAGTTTTTGTGTAGTAGCCATTGCAGGTAATAAAACATTTTTCTTATGTACTATATTAAATTATGAGTAATTACATTAATATTTATGGTTCGTTTTTGTATAGTTTGCTCATCGGCTCAATACCCTGGTAGACCGAACTCTCAACCCAGCCCTTTTGATATAGCTGGCAGGAACACTGCACCAGACACAATTATAGGATGTTATCGGAATATAACTGCGTACAACAGATTTACGAGACAGCCCATGCATATTGAAAATCTAATTTCGATCATTCGCAAAATTGAAGAAAAAACTTATAACCAATGGGACATGAGAAGGATAGTTCGATCTATTCTCCACAGGTTTGATAGTTTTTATTATTTCTGAATTTTTAGGAGTAAAGTCCAAACTTGTTTGAAATATAAAGAATGGGGTATTGTGATACAGATTCGATTTCCCTGGATTTTCTTACGATCCAAACGCTAAAGATGAGTTTCAATTCGCACGTTCTTCCGAAGAAACAGCCAAATCAAATATTATACTTACGATGATTCCCGGAGAAGAGGCTATTCCCGATGGTATCTTAGATAATGATGACAAGGTATGGTGTAATACATATAAATTATAGTGTGTAGGTTTTCACTAAAATCCAAGCACTAAATCAAAGCCCAGCCAATTTCATTACTCTAGGTTGTTATCGCGAATACTCTTCAATATGTCCTTCGTAATTCATATGATGACATAACTACTTATTAAATCTAATAACGTTATATTTAATTGCTTTGCTTCCACAATTTTTAATTGGATGTACTTGATACTTTTGATTCAAGTGTGCTCTACATTGGATGTTATCTCACTCCATGAACGCCACCATGCGTGAGGAAGAGTATTCTAATATCAGAAATCCAATTAGACGTAACAAAAGATGGGTATGGAGTGAGGAAGACCAAACAGGTCACAGTGGCAGTGGCAGCGAAGAAAATGCAGCTGAATTGAAATCGGAGGAAACTGGTAAAGTGTCAAATGAGGAGAAAGCCAAAACATCTGCAGAAAAGCCAGCTCCCGTAGAAAGTGTGGAAAACAAACTCACAAATGTGCAACCTGTAGAAGATACCAAGAGTACAAAGGATGAAACATCTGGAGAAAGCAAACAGAAATCAAATGAATCCGTCAAATGGTCAGAAGAAGCAAACAAGTCCAGCTCGGAAAGTAAAGAAACAAAGGCTGAACAAACTGTTCCAAAAACTGGAGACGCTGATACCATTGCAGCAAAGTCATCCGAAGAAAAACCATCGAGCATCGAAGATGTAAAATCACATTCCTCCGACGAAAGGAAAATTTACCCCAGCAGTGAAGAATCTTCGGAAGAGAAACCATCGGACACGAAGGAAGAGAAAATACCAGAAAAGGTATCTGAAGAAAAAACTGTCGCACAAAGTGAAGAGAGGTTACCCGAAAAGTCGTCTGAAGAACATAAAGAACAAAAAGTAGAAGAGAAACCACTAGAAAAGGTATCTGAAGAAAAAACTGTGCAACAAAGTGAAGAGAGGTCACCCGAAAAGTCATCCGAAGAACACCCTGCACCTAAAAATGAAAGTCATGAAAAAGAAGTTTCTCAAGAGGATCACAAATGGTCAGAATCTTCAGAAGAAAAACATGCTCCAGTGAAAGTTGAAAATACCCCGAAAGAAGAAACTAAACAAGATTCTCCAACAAACAATGCACCAGCACCACCTCAATCAAGAACTCTTAATATTCCTTCTGATGCTGACAATGACTCAGAGGGAGATGTGGAAGTTTTTAATGAATCACAAAGCGGAGCTTCCAAAGTTGCCAGACAAAGTCTACCACCAACTACCAAAATGCCCATTGAGACCGGTGTCGTTTACACCAAATGGGGAACCATTTCCGCCGCTCGCGTTCTTGCAGGTAAAATAAAATTTCAGCAAAAAAATAAAGTAATAATTTTCTAACTTATTTACATGTACCGTAATATTACATAATGAATATTTCTTTAGGTATTGCCGCCGGTTTAGAACCAATGTCTATGACTGTTGGTGGTATGACCACTAGTTACAGTCCTCCTGGAGGAACTTTCGGCTCAGTCCCATCAGGGAACTATCCAAACAATTTCCCAGAAGGAAATCCAAATCAAGGCTACAACTATAACAACGGAAGACAACCCAGTAAATCATGGGGACGTAGAAAGAGGAGGCAAACTAGTTCAATTAGTTTTACTCCTCTTGAAAATCTGTATGCCGGAACTCTAGCAGGTATTTTATCGATTAATTATAATTACAAATCATTTTCGAAAAATCGTTAAATGTTATTTTATTACATTGAGAAAACAAGACGAGAGTTAATGATTCATTATCCCAAAATAATTTATATAGGTGATGTCGGCCAAGCTGCCATTTTGAACGCCAAATATAACATGAATAGTTATAGTCTCCCAGCGGGTTCATTCAACAGCACAATATGTCCCAGGGAATATATTCTTAATCAATTGCCAAATCCCGATTATGATGTTTTCGATCCTACTCGATCATGGACATATATGACCGAAGCTGAAGTTCGCGGAGCAGTTGATGGTAATTGGCTAGCTAAGAAAATTAATACTAAAACAATCACAAATCATATTACAGTGAGTATGTAACGCAAAAATGTTAGTAGAAGATCACTAATTGTAAAATTGTATATTTTTAGGAATGGTTTTGGGTAATAAGGTTAGAGAATGGAATATCGGAAATGAACTAAAACTCAGTCAACTTTTGACTATGTACTACAGTGAAAAAGGTGTTAGCAATGATCCAACCTATAGGTCTTGTGACAGACAAGGATTGTTTAATCAAATCGATACTTCAAAGCTGAAGCAGCAATCAAGATCATTTGCTTGGCTTTATAACAACAGGACCAGCACATTTGATGCCAATACTTTTGACACTAATCCTCAAAGTTTTGAGAAACTCGTTGACGAAGCTTATGGAAAAGCCATTTCAGCAATAGGTGGGTAATTTAGTTAAATAAGGTTGTTATTATATGTAAACTTTATTTCCTATATAATGCACTTTGTCTGGTTTGATGCTTAAAGTATTCTAAAAATTTTACATATCGAGTTGTCCGAGTTTTAATGTAATTTTCTTTAAAAAAATTTTTTCACAGGTTCTTTCTCAAATGATGATAAATGCGAACGAAGAGTGGGGAATGTCGGTGGATCAGAAACTGATGATAATCTTAAGGATATAGACCCAAAAACAACAATTTATGCTGTCATTGATCAGACAGTAAATCTTGACGGAATTCATCAGCAGAAAAAATTTCTCGGGTATGCTTTTGATTTTTGTTATAAGTAATACAAAGTAATTTGTGATTTTATAGTCAAATCTCATTCCAAACTGTTTTATATAACACAATTTTTTTTTCTATATAGAAAACTTGTAGCCGAATTGGATATTAAACCTCGTGGTTCTCGCCTTGGACTTATGGATGGAAATAGTGGGCAAATTACTATAAGTCCAAACTACACTGATAATGCTGGTGTACTCCCTTGTACAATTTTAACCTACCCAATGAGTATGTTTTCATTTTTAGTTTTACTATTCTTAACAAGCATGAAATGTATTTAATTGCCCACTTGAAACTGTCATGTATAAACTCTTTTACAGGTACGAGAGGAAGCAATAATCATAATCAAGTGCTGGCATCGATACAAACTGAACTCCAAAAAATTCGAAACGTAGAAGAAAATCAAGAGTTTAACATCGGACACGGAAACGGTATCACCCTTTTATTCTTCGTTCAGGGAAAACTGGACGAAAATCAAAGAGAAGACATTCGTCGTACCACCCAAGATTTATCAAATATGTTTGGAGGTAAATATTTTTTCCTTTAATTTAAACATGTTTTTTAACAAGAAATCAATGATATCAATGTTTAATTTGTTCTTTCCGACAGATTTACATATCATGTATACATCTAATGTTATCCAGCAAGTTGACGTCGAAAACTATGCCTTGGATCCAGCTAATGATTTCATTAGACTGCAAGGTGGTGATCTTGTCGTACCGACTGTAGCAAGAGAATTCATGAAAGAGTACAACAAAAGTAAGCAAAGTCATAACTTACGTTTACTCATCCTATACAACTCAATACAATCATTACACAAAATAACGTAATTGAAGATATTTTTAACTAATTCTGTGATTCATAAATGTTTTCAGGAAACCATGCTCGACTTTACTACCCACGCTGCAACGCAAGACATTTTGACCAAAATGACGAACATAAACAGGCTGTAGATTTCTTCATGTACCCCAATACAATCCAATACTACAAAATCAGCCCGGATTACTTTTACAGTGCCAAGAACCTGCGTTTACGGGTAATTTTCAAATATGCGTCAATACATATAATGAGTTTGTTAGAATGTTGGGACATGCGATACTAATGATTTCGAATATTAAATTAATTAACTGTTTCTGCTAAATTTCAGTTCACTAGTGACAATGGAAAGGTGAGAGTTTGCTGGGCACGAAATGAGAAATTCCCTAGCTCTAAAAATTCTGGTCAGAATGGAGTTGAATGCAAGGAAACAAGCGGAAGTTACGTGCCTCCAGGATCATCAAATGTTGATATCGATTTTGGATATAAGAACCCATGCGGTAAAAATGGAAACAGAGGTGGTTGTACTCCAGTTTACATTTCAGTTACACCAACAACAACTTCTGCAGTTGGTTCCGGTGGTCTTAATTGCAACATTGAAGGATGTGAAGCTTCTAATCAAGTCAAAATTACATTTACACATTGGGATATGAGGTGCAACAGTGGTATAAGGGCTATGATTTCTTCACCTGTCGCTCTGATTGCAGTTTTAACATCCATTTTAGCCTGGTTCAAGTCAACGTAGTGCATTTATAGTATTGTCCTACTTTAGTTAGCTAAAGCCAACTAATACAGTAGGTACATAAACTTTCTTATATAAAAATACATTTATTTATGGTTACATTGTGTATATATAGTTTAATGGCACAAATTTTAATTACCTAATCACTTCTTCTATTATAACACTTCTTGGCCTTTTGTACAAAACAAACTTCAAAAATATGATGAATAAAGCCCTATGTCTATCATTTAGTTTTTAAGAAACCTGTTAAATCGTTTCAACACTATTGCATTTCTTTACTCTTCCTGCTGGGAGCCGGAAAATTACTAAATTATGATTCCTTCTAAGATACAATTCTTAACGAGCTATTTTACCATGGCATGCTAGACACTGCTAATTAGATCAGAAAATTAATGAACATGCATACACAAAACGACTTTTAGACATACGACCATCATATTTATTTCATACACGACATTTTCTGTAAAAAACGTAATTATTGTACATTTTATTTTCACATACATGAACAATATACACAGTATGAGCTCGTAAGTAAGTATAACTCTAATGTAACAATAATGATCGAAAATCTTTGCATCTTTTTATTCTACTTACGCTAAGACCACTAACAATCTCATATATGACACACATTCACTCGACAAGTATATCTTACTCCTCTCCTCCCTCTCAAATACATTCATTCCGTAATTTTTAAACATACTGTGGATAATATTATTTATTAATTTATACTACAATAATTAGCCATAATATACTTAGACCTATGATACTAACTACTTTTTAACTATATGTAAATGCACACTCACACAAACGTAATAGCACACCAATATTTTACATTTATTTTGACAGTACAATACAAATGTGATATTTAAGTGAATTACTCGTCCTACATATACTTAGCTACAAAACCTGAAATATGTATCTTTAACTGAATTGATTACCTATTATTATTATTAGCAACAAAACAAGTGTGTTGTAAAAATGACTAAAGTTTTCCGGAAGTTTTGTATAGGAAACGTCAAAATGTAGTAGTTCAGACTTGTCATATAAAAGTGAATACGGGAAATAATGAGTAAAGCTTTATACATTTTAAATACCATTTGGGTTTGGGTGATTCAAAATGTGAAGGCTTTACACACATACTTCTTACTAGTTAGTACTATGTAGTGCTATAGTACTGCTGTAAGAACAAATGAAATGGTGGGGTTCATATAACAGCGTCTACACACAAAGAAAGTCTCCTATAAGTATTTCTCCCTTCAAAACTCAATGAAAATGCAAAACGGATTTGTAACAAATAACAATGTCCATCTACACCATAAACATTAACATTCATGTCTTATTTTTATATATAAAGTTAGATCCGTAATTATTTAATTTCCTAACTACATATACAATTAAATTTTATAATATTGAATAATTAGTCATTTGAAGTAGTAATACAATAATGATGGAATTACAAGAGATTCTATGCGTTATTTTTCTACAGAGTTAGATAAAAGTTTGTATAATATATTTATATGCACAATACATAAGATAGTATAACAAGAAATTCCTTTCGTCGACTATAAATATGAAGATTACTTTCTCCTTCCTTGAAAAATGACTGGGTCTGCACTGTACGAACGATCTCTTCCGAATCTTAATTACTTCTTACTTATATATTTACCTACTGGATACGTATTAAGTATTAGTACAGTACAAGTGGTAGTAGTAATTACCAATACGACTAAAGTAAGGGTTTCATTTAAAGTACATTCGTGTATTTAGTATATCTGTACAGTTTTAATGCATTTATGATAGACAGGTAATTATTATTTATATATACATGGTATTTGTTATTGTTATTTTATCGATTTCCATTCAAAAACCTAATTAACTGTAGGAGTCATTTATTTTTTGTGCTACAGTTTACAATTATTACTTTGAATCAACAATCTGAGGCAGGGTTTAGAGTTAATTAGCGTCATTTGAATTGAAACTCGATAAATGGCTTCTTAGAATAAGTTTACATAGTTGGTTTGGTTTGTCATTATAGTAATTATTCGTTATTATTCATTACATAATATTTTATGGTATAATAGTGTACAGTATAGTTGTATAGGGTTGAAAAATAGGCACTGAGCTTTCTTCGAATATGAATATTCATCGCAGTAGTAATGCATATATGTATGTATATTGTATTGAAATCGTAGTATGTGATTAAATTAAGATTATTATAGTATATTGAACTAAAATTGTATAAAATTTCTTATTAAGCGACTAAGAGCTAATTACGCAATTAGCCGTAAGGGTGACTGGGTTGGAAAATGTCATTGGGATGATTGTGCTGATTGGCACTCAGGTCACCACCGCTTTTCTTACCGCATTGCTGTAAAATTAACAAAGAATTAATTATTCAGTCAGTGTCACTCTCATGTCTACCAACTCAAAGCCAACTAAATTAAAGTGAATCAAGTCATGCCTGACACTACAGAGAACTTACTATACCAAGAAAATGTTTTAAGTAATAATACATCTCTATAAGAAAGAGTTGCTCATTTGTACATATAGAAGTGTAGACTACAAAAGACACACTACAACACTAAAATAGTTGTTCAGCTGAAACTAAACTTGAAAATCATTCAAGTTAATTGCCACAGACATGACCGACATTCAACGTGACAAGTAAATTTGAAGAACGTAATGGGAGGACTCGTAAAACACTGCATAAATATTCGTTAGATGTTACATGACTGAAAAGTAATGCTCACCTCTTGCCTTCGCTGCCAAACTTGCATGGCTTGCTTGTACTTTTGAAACTCATGACACCACTCGGCGTAGACTTTTTGGAAGTCGGACGCTTGCGTGGGTGCAGCGCATTTTTGCACTTCCACGGTTACATTGTACGAGCAAAGCGTCAAGGAAATGTCTTTTTCTTCGTATCTCAGCTGCCATTGGCCTGCATCAGTCTCACTAACACTAAGTACAACTAGTCCTCTATCTGCAGTCAGCACATGCTTTTCAGAACTGTGAAATAACAAAGAATGATTTATACATTAATAACACGAGCTTCTTTCAACAAATAAATAATCATTTACAAGTGAAATGGGACAGTGGGAATTTACCTGTACTTAATGGCTTGGGGTTGTTGTTGGTTTTGACTGGACATGGGAAAATGAAACCACTTGTAGGGTTGAGAAACTAAAGAGGACGAAGCATGTCCCGGCAAAGTAACGGAACATTGTAAATGTAAGCTCTGGCCCCAATTGGCCACCACACGCTTCTGCTGTGAACAACGACGACAATTGCACAACGCCCCATTTCCTCCAACACTTTGCAGAAGTCTGTAAATATAACAAACCGAAAAATATTCAGATTCAATTTTCTCAAGTTAAAATTAGGAATACACAAATTACTGCAAATATCATGAATGCTAATAAGTTTTGCGAAAAATTGCAATTAGATTTGGAACGCAATCAAAATAGAAAGGAAACTTGAACTTAAGCATACCCTGGGGAATACGGTTTGCAGATTCCTTCTTTTGTATCCCAGCCGCAATAGGGATCTCTGACACAACGAACGCAGTTATCATAACGTGCTCTGCAAGGATTAACACCGATTTGACGAACTCTGTAATCCGATCCTACGTAGATTGACTTGAACTGTAACGAAAGGGAAAAAACACTCAATGAAAACCATTCTTAGATTAAATTAAAGCAAAAATTGAAATAACGTAATGAATATTCAAAGAAGACAAAGGATTAGGAAAGAGTACTCACCGATGAAGAAATTTCCATTGCCCTTACAGCCTCTGGATATGTTCCTTCCAAGATATCAATTAACTCGGATCGACTTTCGCCTTCAATGTCTCTCCACTGTACAATCTTGTATATTTTCCCTTCGTCTGCAAGATTAATAAACGCATAGTTGCAAATTACTATCATTCAACGTCTCAATGTAAAGAAATCTAAGTAATTAAATAACTAATGAATATTCAAACTCACTCGTCCCAGCGAAAAATACAGAATAATGTTCTCCAGCTTGTCTGGAAAGGGGAACAGGAACTTTGTCCACAACCAAGTGTGTGAACGTGAGATCCTGCATGTAAAATGCCGGTTTTCCATTTTCATGAGCCGCCGCCTCGTCCATTAGTGGATGGGAACGAATAAAGTTCAGGACCGTGTCTGTAATTTCCAAAGAAAATACTCGTAAAATAATTCAGAAAAAGAAAGAAAGCCGTCCATGAACAAACGGGAGAAGAGAAAGAAGCGAGACTCACCGGGTAAGGTTTGCGTATCATTGACACATTCTCCAGGTCTTGGCTCTGGAACTTTAGATGAAAGTACGGGTAGCCAAGCTGAGCTGGATGTCGCTTGTTCTTTGAATTTTCCTTTGAAGGCATCTTGAATGGCGTCCAGTGTGAAAACACACAAGGCTGAACCACTAAACCCAGTGCCCGTTGTGGTGAAAGCAGCGTAAAACCGACTGTCGTCTCCCGGTACTGTGTACACAGATTCTGTAAACAAACACACAAAAGCAGAAGGCAATATTAGCCAACAGATATTCATTTGAAACAGCTATAAAACGCGAGAAATGCATTGACATTATGAGAAGCTTACGGATTTCATTAAAATAGAAAGGATAATCCCCTGGTACAGAGCAGTTAAGTCGAGCTTTCAAGTAGGTGGCCCAATTCTGTTGTAAAATGTTCTTTCCTCCAGTATCCCGTTTACAAACACGAGCCACGCGAGAGTAAATGTTTTTGCCGCAGTTCATATACTCCACGGCTGGCTCTCGGAAGAAAAAGTATACGTAGTCTCCGATTTCGTACGACCCCACAAAGTTTGGTTCTAAATAAAAATATCATTGCAAAAAACAATCAATAGCTGCTCTTTATGTGCTCACACACACGTTCTATTGTTATCGACTGGAGAGAGAAAAAACGAAATGCCTTGTCCGACCACGCAACATCTTAAGTATTACACTTGCTACGTGACTGCTTTCTAAAATATTTCTTTGAACAACCAAGTCAGCACAACTCGTGCTTCAAGTCCAGTCAAAGTGATTACCCTATCAGCACAATGAAAGCTCAAAATCAACTAAAACAAGCAACACTGACAAGATCCAAGATCTAATTTAATAACCGCTATGTTTTCTGGCCTAATAATCTCACTCACGTTATACTCTTTTCCCACATATTACCTACATTTTATGTCTCTCCATTCTAAATTTGACAAAGGATTTTATTGCAATCCTATCTTTTACTTTTCTCAGCTTAATGCTAGTTAATTCCACTGTTCTATTACTCCCCATGTGTTCACTTCTATCTAACTCACTAGTAAAAATAAAAAATTTATCTCCGAACTGTAAAAATGTCCTTGATTGCACACAATTGTATGTATTACACACAAATACAGCAACAGCACACTTTTTACATTGTAATACTTTTTCCGCCATATATGACCATAATAACGCACTGTAAAAGGCAGATCTTCGTCTTTGAAAACGAATTGAAATCGTTTCCGTTTTCCGAAATAGGAAGAAAATGTAGACGTAAAAATATTTCCTTTAACCCCTGCTATGCCGTTGACGTAGGCAAATGTTGCATGTAGTAATCCATTATTTTCCGGGTTTACTACACGATAGAATCATAAATACGCAAATAAACACATATAATACATACCTATTTTACCTTAACCTATGTATATCAGCATTAAAACACAATAGCAGTTACATCAACATGTAAAGCCAGGAGTAGTCGTACTCGTAAGCTGATACATACGACAAGATTTCAGAGTGTGATATGATCCCTTTTTCAGACGACTCAAGTCAAGACTACCTTATAAGTACGACTACGTAATCTCCTTGAGCTTAGCAATGTAATTTAAGTGTCGCATTTAGATAACCACGGCCACACGAATTTCTTCACCTATATACTACAATACAATATACAACTCCCACTTCTATACTAACATCGAAAGTCAAATGGAGAATTAAATGGACTGTTGCTTGAACACTGACGTTAACATAAGTTTCAACATAAACTGTGTACCGAGATAAACAGAACAATAACACGAGTACACGTACACAAGTGTAACACCAAGTCGTCGTATAACAAGTAGTACGCACAGAATTCTACACATAAACACAAACAGAAGTATAAAGTCAAACGCTTAATCTTGAGCTTACTGTCGAGCCACTTGGAGTCATATTTCAGGGTCCGCTTGAAGGAATGCTTCCTTTCACCGGTTGTCATATTGTACAAGTCTGTCCGAAAGATCACAGTATCGGCCTTTGTAAACTCTGCATTCGTTCCACTACACACACAAATAATAATACATCAGTCAGATATGTATCATTGGTTTTCATATACGTATTATACTTCAGATATGTAGTATGTATACTTCTGCAGCTACAAGAACTACCTGTGCTCACGGAGATGATGAGTGCGCCTATGAGAGTCATTGAGGGGTAAGAGGAAATACGAGAAAGAGAAATAAAACAAATGGAATTACAAATAGAAGGGTTAGGTTCAAGTCTCTCGAGTTACAAGGAAAGATGACGACTGACAAAGGATAAGATCCGAAAGGATGCTCAAGTTACATCTAAAGCACACTCTTGGTCTGCAGTGGCAGTGGCACCAAGATATACACAGAATGATCAATAGACCGGTAATAATGAAAAGGAGAAAGGGCTGGAGGTCTACAGTATGTTTATTCCGTGAGCGATGTGTAGACATGTGCATTCTAAATACAACAACGTGTAATTTTATGTAAGATTAAAAATGTACAAGATAGTAGTAAGGGTTTTACGAGCACAATTTTTCTTGTAGCTGTGGAATAAAAAAGAAGCTAGATAGAGAGTGTTTTGTTTACCTGTATAATCCTGGAAGATTGTCTGGATTTCCATTTTCAACCCACACAGCAGTGGAATTGTCACTGGGATCGTAAGGACAGCGTGCAGTTCCTTCTCCAATTCCAGGGACGTGTGTTTGTCTTGGCAGCGGAGTTAAATTTGACTATAAAAAATACCAAATTCTATTACATGAGTGCATAGTTCCTTGTTGGACATGCAGAACATTAAGAGATGAGAAATTAGTATGTAGTGAGAAAAGAGAGAGAGGATGACACGGAGTCATGTCATGATAATTGTAATGAGTACACGGGTATAATAATAAGAATACCAAATATGGATAAAGTACATGATGAATTGTAATTATGACAGGACAGTACAATAAATCTTACATTTGTTTCCATAAAAGATGGTATCTATCCCCAAGATTGAAGCACACAATAACAAGAACGACACAATTCACAATTTGTACAATTTCAGTATACACAAAGAATGTGTGTAGAATATTAGTCACAACGAAATAAATGTTTTATGAAATAAAAAAATACATTCATAAAATAGTAGGTACATGATACGTTAAGCTAGTCTCTTTAAGCAGATCTACCAAATTAATTTTTTTCCTTTAGGTAAAGGTACTTCATCGAAATAAAAGTTTTAAGCTCAAAATTTATAGTCTACCTATGCGCTTCTAGTTGAGTTTTTCTTGTAATCTACAACTACTTTTTAATTTAAGTATTTAAAGCAATTTTGTTGAAGTTAGAAAAGGGAAAGAAAGTAAAGAAAAGAGAGACCATTAGTATTACAAAGCTTTCAAATCACAAGTTACTTTGTTACACCTTATATACACGAAATTATTCTTTGAAATGTTTAAAAGCACTTACATTGATGACCCAATCTTTGGGGTTGTGTGCATTGGTACCACAGACGTAAAGGCGATTTCCATCTCCCATCGCTTGAATCACTCGAATGTGATTCCGACAATCAAAGTCCTATATAAAAAATGTCCATCAAAAATCTGAGCACATCTTAGAAAAACTTTTATTGCACAAACATTTCGCAATAAAATATTAGCTTTCAACTTCATATTTTTATGCGACTCGTGAACGGTTTTGAGTGGGAGACACATATTTTCGCTATTTCCATAAACATAGTTGTGTGTTTGTAGGGTACTCATGTAGTTGATTTTTGCATCAGTTTGCTAACACTATTCTCCAATAACTTCATAAGTATGTAGTAAGATCTTTATCGGAGAAACTGAAACTTGTGCCTTTTTAACAAAGTACTAAAAGCATCAAATACAGTGAAATACGTTTGTATGAAATATGCATTTACTACTGCAGACTGCAGCTTTATAGATTGCTAAATGTGCCATCAACAGCAAGTAGGTAACTCGCATCAAATCATTCGAAATGGGAATTGAACCAATCTGCATGATGCACTTTCTCCACACT
Source organism: Pogonognathellus longicornis (assembly GCA_034694085.1). NCBI lineage: Eukaryota > Metazoa > Arthropoda > Collembola > Entomobryomorpha > Tomoceridae > Pogonognathellus > Pogonognathellus longicornis. The sequence continues at coordinate 25,914 of JAQFYB010001927.1, forward strand.
TACTCTAAGCTGTAGCTGTACAAATGCCACAGCGACTACCTAACCTACATTTAGCTGTTTAAGGTATGAAGGTATATATAGAGCTTAAACACATGTACGTGCGGGTTGATAAGAATAATTTTATACTCTTGTTAGCTTCAGGCTGTCATTTCACTTTTCCAAGAACCGCGATATAACATTCAGTAGGGAAATAAGCTCATCTGTACTTCATTTCACGCATTTGCACTAGTTTCCAACTTTCCTCGGGTTATTATCGCATGCAAAATACACAAATTCCGTAGTTTGCATCAACAAACCGCAAGTCTATAGACGCTTTGTACGCACCCACCATGCAAAATCCAATAGACACCTTATTTGCAAATTTTATTGTGTGCAAACATGCAAGTGTCTACTACCACCAAACTATAACGAAACTAATATTATTAGCCATGTATAGGTATGTGTGTCTAACTGCCTATATACTAATCCCATTTTCCTTTTTAGTGTATTATTTATGTAAATCCTTAGATCTTTCATCATTCAGACAGTTCTGATCGCTTACACACGGCATTACATTATACAACTCTGTCAATTGTGATCCCCTCAATTCGATAAACATTACTGTGTTACTTAATTTGCACTACTTGTGACTGTCAATTTCCCATCAAACATACTGTCAACGAAGAAATTGTTTCGGCAATCCTTTAAACACATATGAGTATATTTAGGTACAGTGTTGCAATGTAAAAAAATGCAAGAAAATTGACAACTAGAGAAAGTGTCATTGGGCAAAAATGTCATTATCATTTATGAATTAACGATTTAACTATATGTACAGAATACTTGCATTAATATAGTGGGACATGCTATTATACTCTATAGTTCAAAGAAATATAAATGCGACTGTTTTGAATGACAGTTGCTCTACTTAGAAATTCTCGAAATACAATTTCATGTAGCAAGGGGTACTACTCCACTATTTAGAGCTTTTGCCAGTGTGCTACTTAGGGAGCTGTAAATTAGAAACTATATGAAGGACATATTCAGTCTCATGCTGAGGCGAAAACTACGATTTTAAATTCAATTAACTTAAAATTCCTCCCTTCATGTCACACACTACACAACTGAACTTTTATCTAGTACTGAATTGCTAATGCTAGATGATTGGTCTCCCCCGACAGTTCTGTCATGTTCATTTCAAAACCCGCGTACACATTATAAAATTTGTGTTTTGAATAACGTTCGCTCATGATCAAACATCATGAATATTTATCTCAACGAATGAAAGATGGGAAATGAATTTAACGACGGAATATTGTCAATGGGAGTTCATGAACCATTAAAATATAAAGATAAATACCCACCGTTGAAAAACGGTCATAAAAACATTGACTCAGGATAAAAGCACATTTTTTGTCTTCATTAGTCCCCCACTGTCGTCACTGCCTACTAAATTATATCGAATTGTCAAAGACAATGAGGGTGTTGACCGATTGACCATATCTTTCAATTGGACCTTTAATCGAACCTCTATAAGAACTAACAAGCTTAAAATTATTATCTCCAACCGCTCTTGAGATATCCTGTGTGGACGGACAGACTGACGGGACATTCCTATACAGAGTGACGTATCTTTGCTACCTACCACAAAGAATAAACCCTATAATTATACCATGCTACTAGAAACTAGAAAGTAATTTCTGAGTAAAATTTGCTGGTTTTTCTAAGGGACATTCTACACAGGTACATCAATTCATCACTGCAAAGTTTCCATTATTAATAGAAATCATTAAACAGAATAATAAAACCTTCTGTATTGCATTTGTATTTCAATATTTTCCTTAACTGTATAGTAGCATTGTCTCGACAATAAAACTAACGAAGGGATCATTTAAGACCTACCTCTAACAGTACAGTAAAATGCAGTAAAACAAGTCAACTGCAAATAACACAAATCCATAAATATTTCAACGAAAGTGCTCGGTCAGCCACAGTTTTGTACGCTTAACCGATTTCATTGACTACCTATAAGCAATCCAGATGTCGGTTTTCTCACAATAAAACAATTTCTTAAGTGTGACTAACTGTACCAAGACACTACTGCATCCACAATTCAACCAAACATTTATTCCGCCTGTAAACAGCAGAAAACTTTGTTACAGTCGAAACAAACCCTAAAAACATAAATCAAACCTGCCACACTCGCCAACACATCTACAGTTGCAATATTCACATATATATTGTCCTTTGTGTATAATTGTAAATGTTGTAATTAAATTGCATTTTCGGTAGTGCAAATATTGTTAAACCTGCAATACTACACTACACA
>JAQFYB010001928.1:0-28217 GCA_034694085.1 Pogonognathellus longicornis
CTATTGATCAGTGACAATGTTTCAGGGAATGTTTTTATCTTTGGAATGAGCTAGATAACCTCTCTCTATGTGTTATATAGTTTAGAAATAAAAATTTATTTAGTAAAACAACTTTTTGCATAATAAATGAGACCAAACCGTCCAATGGAGATCGTACTTAAATGTGAAGAGCCGACATTTAACATAGGTGATGTACCTTACATTATAAATCAGCCTTTTGTCGGCTCTTCACCACATCTCTCACCGCAGATTATGTATGCATAAAAAAAGTTGCTATACTAAATATATGGCCATTTCTAAACTATAACACCTAGAGCAATGTTATGTAACTCATTCGAAAGGTAATAACATTCCCTAAAACACTGTAACAGATTAGTAGCAATTTAATCTAATAGTTTTCGAAATAGAGAGCAATAAACATAAATTGAAGTCAAACACAAGATTTTAAGCTTCCCACCTATTGAGCTCCCACCAAACGATAATAAAGCAAAATGTCTATTCGATTAGGTATATAGAAAACAATTGCAACCTAAAATGGGACAATAATTTATTATTATGTGTTTACATGCAATAATGTAAACGAAGATGCATTGGAATTATCCTAGCTATACGACTTGCTTACTGGCCAACAACTCCTTCTCTATTCTCAGCATTGCAGTTTTTAACATAGTTATAGATACGAGCCATGTTCACTTCAATCGTTGTAATTTGTTCTCGAAATGTGTAAATAACTTCATTCGTCGACTTGAGACTCAACTCTGCCTTTTCTTTCTTTCTTAGATGTCAAAAGTTCTTCTACTTCCGCTACATCGTATTCCAATATTACATTTATTGCCTGTAGAAAACAAAAACTATTATTTCCCCAAAAGTAATATACTAAACACACGTGCACGCGTATAGTAATAGTAATGTGCACCTCCACATACAGACAATCTCATAGTGTGGAATATATGTACAAGTGCTATGTAATACATATGCATAGCCATGCCGTATTCAGGGGGCGGGCAAACGGGCAATTGCCCCCTTCCTTCCGAAATCCAAAAAAAAGATGTTATTTGCCCTGAAAGGTCAAAAAACCTAAAATTTTTCGGGCTACGCGTGAATTTGATGCATTTTAGGTTGATTTCGTTACGCTCGATAATTGATTCATTATGTCCTTTTTGTTTGGAGTTTACCTCCCGAAATCGATTTCTGGATACGACCGTGTACATAGCGTTATTATGATGGTAATTATTAGATCAAAACGATCGTCGTAAGAAAAAGCAGCTTACGTGAAGTACTTATGACTATGACGTATTGTAAGCTTAATGTTAGTATTGTACTTACATGTTTCTACTACCTAAAAGTACCTTATATGCAAACACTAGACTTCTTACTATTTCTTACCACCTTTAAGACAATAACAATGTGATCGGCTAAACAAAAATGACAGATCCGGTCAAGCAGACCAATTCTGTATGTAGGTTTAACTCTCGTTTTACTGCTTATTTCCTGTCAAGAATTCATTCCTATAAATACCAAGTACTGCATCCACAAAGTCATCAGTCTCTTCAGTGCAGTGGAAACAAACTAAAACAATTGCTAAGTTCTCCAAGTTATTTTGTCTCACTCTGTGCTAAACAGAATAACAAATCTATAATGACCAAAATCAGTGGAGCTCTGGCTCTCCTTTTGGCCAGCTACATCTGTGCTGTGGTGAGTTTCAAAATTCACGATTTCCACGAGAGAAATTAATTTGCTAATTAAAAGGAAATAGCTAATACAAAGTTCTATTGTGAAATCTACATTCAATACACACGGATCTAAAATACATGTCTCAAATTCCCTTGTTCTTTGCTCTTTTTTAGGAGTGTGGTGGATTAGGAGGAGGTCATGGAGGTGGTGACGGCGGAAACGGTGGCGGTGGTGGAGGCTACGGGGGAGGTGGTGACGTTGGAATCGGTGGTGGAGACGGAGGAGGAGGTGGCCATGGATGGGGTCATGTTCCAGTAATTGAGCATGGTAAGAATACCAAATTATTTTTGAATCCAATTTCTTAATTTTTCTCATGAACGAGTTTTCTCAAGAAACTGTGTGCTGAAAATGTATTTTCTGTGTTCAGGACATAAGCATCATCCAGTGGAAGTTGTAGAGAAACATCATCATGAACATAAGGTTCACCATTATGACGATCATCAACACAAAGTTCATAACTAGTAAGTGAATTTAATGTCTTAAATAGATTAAGATTTTATGTGATATTGGCACTTGTCTAATTCTGTTGAAAATTCTTTTATAGCGATCATCACCAACATAAAATCCACAATTACCATGAAAATAAGAAGATTGTGCACAAGGATCATCTTCATAAACACAATCTTAATGTTTACAATACCCACGTGAAGAACCTTCACCGTCACAACATTCACCAGTAAGTCTACAGTATTTATTTTGCATCGTATATTCCAACCTGTAATTACGAGTATGAATTTAAAGATTAGAGTTTAAACAATGACTCTTATACTACTCTGATTCTTATTACAGACACAATCTTCATCGACACAATACCCACAAGACCAACGCTTATGAGCAATACATCCACAAGTATCACCAGAGCAAACATAATGTCCACCCTCATCACGAATCGTAAGATTTGTTTCTCACAGCAATTTTCTTAAAAATTAATTGACTGTAAACGAAAGTTGTTCTAATGACTTAATGGTTCTAATGTCTTAATTATTTCTTGTGAACTTTGCAGTGTCCACAAAGTGATCCCACATCACGAGACTGTGCATAAACATCACCAATACGTCGAAAAGAATCCTCATCCTCATATCATCGACCACGGACATATCGGACATGGAGGAATCGGAGGAGGATTAGGAGGAGGAATCGGAGGTGGATTAGGAGGAGGAATCGGAGGTGGATTAGGAGGAGGAATTGGAGGTGGACTAGGAGGAGGCCACGGCTGGGGACATGGAGGAGGAATCGGAGGAGGAGGTGAAGGAATTGGAGGAGGACATGGAGGAGGAATCGGAGGAGGATTCGGCGGAGGTGTTGGAGGAATTGGAGGAGGACATAAAGGAGGAATCGGAGGAGGTGTTGGAGGAATTGGAGGTGGATTAGGAGGAGGCCACGGCTGGGGACATGGAGGAGGAATCGGAGGAGATGGTGAAGGAATTGGAGGAGGACATGGAGGAGGAATCGGAGGAGGAATCGGCGGAGGTGTTGGAGGAATTGGAGGAGAACATAAAGGAGGAATCGGAGGAGGTGGTGGAGGAATCGGAGGTGGATTAGGAGGAGGAATTGGAGGTGGATTAGGAGGAGGAATTGGAGGTGGACTAGGAGGAGGCCACGGCTGGGGACATGGAGGAGGAATCGGAGGAGGTGTTGGAGGAATTGGAGGAGGAATCGGAGGAGGTGGTGAAGGAATTGGAGGAGGACACGGTGGTTATGGCCGTTAATAACTGCATACATAGAACAGTGAACTGACCCGATTTTCAAAAGATATGCCAATGAGGTCAACACGTTCCTGAATCATTACCAAAATGCACTGCTCACGGGGAATTAAACCGTAACTTTAAAGACTCAACGATATAATATATTATATTTACTCTTGTCACGAATGGTATGTTACTTGTTTGTCTGGCTGTACCTAACAATAAGTATGAATATGCAATGAATATTATCACTAGTCAAAGCGTAATGTTTGTTTTGATTGTTTTTGTTCCTAATGAAATTGTCTATATTACTTCTTGTATACGTCTGTCTGAATTCATAGTTTAAATGTAGAGTGAAAAGTATTTTTGTACTAAATATATAAACATTGTGCAAATCAATTATGTTTATACTTGTCAACTGTTCAAAATATACTATCTGAATATTTCTTTTAATACAACCTACCGTTGCATTTTTCATTTTCCATATTTCATAATGCTTCTAAAAGTTAAACAATTCCAATATAATCGACCTGCAGCGTTAGAATAAACTTTCATACTCTAGCGTATAAATATAAACAACCATGCTTAATTAAAACTTTTCAGAGTAATAAATCAATTTTTCAAGTTGAAATCAGTTTAAACAGTTTAAAGCTGGTATAGTGGGTGTGAGTGATCCATATTATTCATTCATAATCAATCGTTCTTAAACTTATTCCTTTCATGAAGGGTTATAATGTAATGTTATGTACGCAACGTATGTTAAAAGGTTGAAAAATTGTGAAGATAATATAATTGTGTTACATATTATTATGTTTTACATAGTTATTTAGTTAAACTTAGCTTAACAACATAATAATAAATGTAGGTAATTGGATTATATAGAAAACAATTGCAACCTAAAATGGGACAATATGTGTTTACGTGCAATAATGTAAACGAAGATCCATTGGAATTGTTCAAGCTATACGACTTGCTTACTGGCCAACAACTCCTTCTCAGCATTACGTTTTTTAACATTCCAGTTATAGATACGAGCCATGTTCACTTCAATCGTTGTAATTTGTTCTCGAACTGTGTCAATAACTTCATTCGTCGACTTGAGACTCAATTCTGCCTTTTCTTTCTTAGATGTCAAAAGTTCTTCTCCTTCCGCTACATCATATTCCAACATCACATTTGCCTGTAGAAAAACAAAATCTGTTATTTCCATATCCTGTTGCAAATTAAAGTTACGTCAATAACAATTGGTTTACATTCTAAATGCTATAATAAGAGAAAGTATAATTAAATAAAACATAAGTTTGCAATTTGCAATACTTATTTTTAATAAGTATTATGCAACATTACAAAAATCATAATAAAAAATCTAAAAGTTAAACCAAAGCACATAAACTTTCAACTTTTAAAATGGAAATTCATTTGAAATACCTACCCCCAACCAAAGTCCAACTTTTTCTACAGGTTTTACACGAGCTTTAAGATATACATGGTCAGCTAAACGAAAATGGGTTGACATATCTTCATTGTCTTCTTTCCGTCTCTTGAGCTCTTGAATCATTTTGAGACTTTTGTCCAAATCCGTAACTTGAGTGTTAAGTCTGAAACAAATTGTTTTTATAATATTATAATTTTATTTTACATATTTCAAAAAATGTTGAATGAATTAGGTAATCAACGTTAGCTAATTAGTCATTCGGCTAATCATTGGTGAAGAACACAAAAATATTTGTGAACATTAAATTACAAAAATAATTAAAAAATGAAATGGATTGAAAATACCTTCGTTTGGTATTGACATTATTGGCTTCTATGACTTTAGCTCGGGAGTACACTTCTTCCATCTTCTTGAGGACGCCTTGAGCGTTATTGTCATTTTCCGGAAGTTGCATAAAAGCGTCGACATCGTCTACAAAATCGACTACTGGAATAGCAGCAGCCAAATTACTGATTTTAGTTGTTTCAGTGCTATTTTGATCATTCAAACTGTCCGCCATCTCCGATTGCTGTATGAGATCACCTAAGAATTAAAATCGACTAAATAAAACTGTTTTGTCAATTTTTGTGAAGTTGTTTGTTGTTTTAGCTCAATCTTTCCAGAAACTTACCGTCACGTCCACGTCAGTCAACTCTATCACTTCCGTCTGATTTCGAAAAACGTAAGTAAATTATGCTAAATGTTTTTTCAATCAAATAAAACTGATTAACTTTACTAATCTACAAATCTACATTTGCAAAGGGATTTTGAGAGTAATCACCGCGTGTTTGTAATATTATTTCTCATCCCGGGCACACTACGGTCGGCAAGTTTAGTCGATACACGCATCGAAAGGTGACGCAGCCAACTCGTTCTCAACTAAAGTGGTCTTCAAAATCTCAAAGTGATTCCATAAAGAGTTTGTTTGCAAATACTTTGAGACTTGATGGGACTTTGAGATGAGAAATTGAGAACAGGGAAGGTGAGAATTTTAGCTGGTTTTCTGTGCTTGAGTGCAGTGTGAAGTCTGTGAGAGTGTGTGAACTTGTGAAGTAAACTTTTTGTCAAAGCTGTAAGTTGAGGGGCAAAGGGACGATTCGGGAAATTGCCACTTGAAACCTAAAAACGAGATCCTTTTGCCACAAAAATGTAAAAAATTCTTGATTGATGAGCCATATTTAATGTATTTTAAGTTGATATTGGCAAAATTGGCTCAAAAAATTGAAATGAAACTTATAGATATTTTATCGTCATATTCATGTAATAAAATTTTAAAACTTTTTTTCTTTTTTAGCGTACCAGCGTAGACATTTTGAAAAATTCAGTTTCGATATTTTTCGGAAATCAAAAGGTGAGTCAAACAAAAACAACATGTCATTACATTTTTGGAAGAGGGTATTGAAATTGTTTAGCTGTATGCATGACCTGAAAAAAAGAAAAATTCCAAGCGAATCCAACTCCGCCCCTTGTGAAGGCGGGTTGGGAACGGGACTGATTTCCAAGAGTCTTCCCCGCAAGGAGCTGGGATGATTTTCCTATTTCCAAGGTTTTGTCCAGATTTTCGCGATTCCAAGGTTTTACGCTGGATTTTCATGAGTTTCAAGTTTTACCCAGCCCTCGCGGGGTTGGACGGATTTCCAAAGGAATATAATTCCAATACATATGTCCTATATTTTCCTACTTATATTTCCATGCCTTATGTTCCTAGAGAAGTATTATCATTTATGTTGATCGTAATATAATATAACAAGGTAGCCAATTTTTCTTAGAAGAATGAGGAAAATATCCTAAATCGTATGAGAAAATTCTGCTGTATGGAAATACGAATTGAAACATAACTAAGGAGAAATCTTAGAAAAACATGCATCAAAATGTTTCATTTCTTCGTCATTATTTTGATTGCACTTCAGTGGAATAAAATTAAATGTTGTAAAAATCAGGTTATTATTATTTCTTAACTAATGAAGATCATAGATTTAAAAAATTATTTGATTAGGTACTCGAAATGAATTACACAATTAATTGTGAAAGGTGCTTGGACGCAAACTTTAATGTTTGATACACTATGAAATATTATGGTACTATGTTTCATTTCTTCGTCATTATTTTGATTGCACTTGAGTGGAATAAAAATTTAATTTTGTAAAACTCAGGTTTCGATATTTCTTTATATTGGAATAATTTAATAATATCTATATTATATCCCTTATCAGTATTCCCCCTGTCACCATCCCCTTTCACCCATTTATGATTACAATACATGATAATATTATTAATTAAAGGAATATTATTGTTCATATATTCAAGCACAAAATGGTCAAGTTGCATGTGAAGAAAGGGAATGATGGACAGTTTCTGTTCGATACAACTGTTCAAGTCTCCACGGATGAGTTAATTATGGATGTGGCAGCTTTGCACAATGGACGTTTGAAGATCAATAGAATTTGTTCTGGTTCGTTAGTTTGAAAAGTCCATTTTACGCAGCTTTTTTTAAACATTAAAAAAACTAATTGAATATATGAATATTAATCGAATTCGCTTTTTAGAAATGGAAGAATTGGCCAAGCACGGAACATTTTTGCCGGCGAATATGCAAGGACTAAATGATGATCAGATTGAGGAATTGAGATTAGTAGATGAGTGGGCTACCATTTGCATTCCAAGTGGTGGAGATGAGAATTTTAATAAGGACCCCATGGGACGTCGAAATGGACTGCAACCGAATGAAAAGATGCGTGAACTGATTCATCGCACAATCGGTGAAGCAAAGGCTGCTATATCTCATAAACAAGCCGAAAGCAACCTATGCTTGACACAAAGTATCATCGATGAACAGTTGAATTTATTACGCGGAGCATGCACGATTGTTTATCCTATGAATCTTCCTCCTCATGATCCCATACGTTTGGAATTCGAGAACAGGGAAGAATTAGGAGGATCTCATGATGCGGGCCAGGTAAATAAACTAATAAATAATTTAAGCAAACTTGATAATTTAATTTCTTTTCAATTAAAATTTTTCTGCTGTTAATGCAGGTTATTCCTGAACAGCAAGCTGAATTATGGTTTTGCGGTAAACAAATTCTTCGTGGGAAGAAGCTTCAGGAGTTCATTGGGAAAAATGAGAAAACTAAGGTTATTGTGAAAATCCAGAAATGTGGACACGGACCTCCAGCGAGAGAGCCCGTTATGTCCGAGGCAGATCAAAAGGAACTTATGATGCATGCCTACAGGAAACAGCAGGAAATGAAGGTAGGTAACTCTTTTACTACAAACTACAACTATTTATTTATACTATAATAGTTCCGCAGCTAACAGTTGGCTTTTGGCTCTACGCTTTTTCGCTTTTGTCTTTTGACAGAGGCAATAATCGTATGAAATCAAACAAAGTCTTTCAAGCGAATGATTTTCATGCAAATAGTTGTTTCAGGTGTTACACAGTACACATATAACATAATCATTATGTTTGACGAGTAACGTTTTATTATACATTAAGCTTACATTCATTAACAGTCAGTATGGTGTATCACGCACTACACCCACAAAAGTATTTGCTAATTTTGTATAGAATTCTAACGCTGATTACAAATATTCGAGTCACCAATCACTGTGTCCTTGCACCAATTTGCAAAATTGCTTAGCTTTATATAGTTTAGTAACGTTTAGCACAATATTCTGTTTATGCAGAGAAGCACGCGTGCCTGTAGGTGTTATTTGAAGATATTATCTGCATTACTGCGACAGTAGTAAAGTTACTAGTAAATTACTTACAATTAGTTAGCATTATAATAATCATAACATCATTTCATCCACAGCATTCATTAAAGGATTGTCATTACACAATGACTAATAATTAATTACTGGCTACTATAATAGTAAGGTATCTGGAAATTTTTGAGTATATTTTTTCCTCGTAGATAATAATAGCTAATATCACTATATGAATCAACCATATATCTATCTGTTACTTTACTGTACGTAAATCAGGATTAACCTAAGGAACATTTTTCTAGAAAATTTATGAATTATTACTTTGTATTCAATTCAACAAATATTCCGTAGCTGCATCCATACAAGGTTGCATATGATATGGATATTACATGAATTTGTAATTCATGTCATGCCCATATACTTACAGAACACTGCATTATCATCATGTATGTTTAATATAATGTATAATATTATGATCTCTAATAATTAGGTAGGTGTATAATGATTTTATTATTTGATTTGTGACTAAATGGCTAATGTTGTTGGAAAAACTGTCTGAGTTGCTTTTTCTATAATATAATTAGCAATTAAGAATTAAAGTCATTTAAATTATAGGCTGTTTACATATTATCGATATGACAGAACTACTACTACAGACTTTCTGCTTGCTTTTTTAGGAAAGCTTTTTTAAGAAAAACGGTCGCACTCGTCTAAATATTATAAGATGACTACTGCTTTCACAGTTAATTTTTGTAGCAATATTCTATGTATGAGTGTTGCCGAAAGATACACATTCTGTAAAATCGAAAAAGGTATCGTTTTAGATTAACATATGTTGTACACACTTTTTTATCAGTTTTTTAGAAGTAGAAATGGGACAGTTGTAGTATAGTCGTATTTAGATATAAATCTTCATGGAGGATCGTTCAGAATTCAGAAAGTGAAGTGGAAATCGGTTGAGACGAAAAACTTTAGACGCACATGTTTTTATGTTTTAACCACTCGATTTTCACATCATTGCCTATTCCACAAGATTGCACGTATGTAGTTTATTAATAAATAATAAAATAAAACAATATTGAATTTATATTATTATTATTGACCCTATAGCTCACAGCTGTATCGTAGTACATAGTAAGTAAGTTAGTACATTAGTAATAATAATTTAACAATTTGCGATTTTATTTTTTTAAATTCCTACTTTATAATATAATATTGCTATTATGCAAAAATGCTAATTTTTATGCAAAAACACACATTTTGATCTAGGTAGGTATTTAAGTGCTATATGTTTTATTGGGGTAGGCTTTCGACTTCCTGCTTTCGACAATTATTATTAGGCAGCATGATTGTGTGATGTGTTCATAGTAATTTCCTGTGCATTATTATGAACTACTTCTAATTGTGTGTGCCATGTAAAAAACACATTTATATAGAATTTTCAATTAATTTACAATATTCATCTACTTCACACGTAGTAGACTTTAGCAAGGCTTCTTGTTTTAAATTCAATTCAGAGATCGGGAATTCAAACGATATAGTAACTCTGTCACTATTCTGGCTAAAGAATGTACAGTACGAATCAAAATGTCGGTGAAACTTTTGAAAACTTAGTTTTGAAATTGTCTTTATAATTCTTACAACTGAGAATCTATACCCCATACTATCTGTTGATATATTTTATGGGCTTTTGGTCAGATTTCTTTTAGATCTACAGTTTGCGAGCTCGGGCTGTCAAATTAGACTTTGAAGCATTCATCCTAGTGTCACGGAGTCGTGGAGGGGGTGATGGAGGTGACTGCCATCTGAAAACACATTGATTTTACAAATTTTATTTTCATTCGCTATAAATATTTTTCATTTTCATGGTACAGTAAAGTTTGTAGACAAAATAGATTTAAATTTTTTGTCATACCCATCGTCTAATGAATTCACACTTGAGACGGTCGTGTCTCTCGAAGAAATTGTTGCCAGAGAAGGAGAGTTTGGCCGATAGTTTGTATGTTTTCCTCTCGGTTGTTGGACAATGGGTTGTTGTGCAGATTTTTCATCCATTTGCTTATCTTTCTTGATAGGCTTATCGAGTAAGTCATCATGAGACTTTGGAGTATGGTATCGAGCACGGCATGGTCTTTTATTCTTTCCTCTCTCTTCACATGAAGGACAATACCAGAAACTAAGAATTGAAATGGACACGGCAAAGAGACTAGTAGGCAGGCCCAGAGAAAGGAGTAAGGGGTACGCTGTCTCTTGCCAATTGTAATCTGTTACCACAAGGCGAGGATTAGCCCGACTATAATAACACGGAAAGGTTCTGCCCACCTGTAATTGCAAAATCAATATTTTATCGCATGTTAGACTTAAAGTTTAGAGTTCTATCTATTGTTAATACTTTCAATACAATAGCAGTACTTAAAGCAATAAAAATATTTAGAAATTTACCTGTCCAAATATATCTCCATATTCGTCACATTTAACTCGTGGGGGATAGCCGCACCCTTTTGCGTTGATGAGCAATTGTGTGTAAACCACATCCCATCTTGATTCATCCTAGTAACATTAACATGAAAAAACAGGACATGAAAAAACATGACTTGGCAAAGGTTATCGATTGGTATCGATTAATTGCATCGAAAACTTGTATCGAATAAAACGATAAAAAAAGATCGAAATACATACCAGCCATTCATGCGGTTCCAACATGGTAAAATTTTCTACTGGAGCATATCCGGGTTTATGAGCTTTTCGGTAGCTGACATAAATTTGGTGACACTGGGATGGAGTAGATGTGCAGCCTTCGCGACAAGAGCTCCACAGTCCACACTTGCTTAAGCCGGTGGCGTAGGTATAGTCGATGGTGACGCAGGTGGCTGCTTTGGGGTCAAAGTCTGCCAGCAGAGTAGAAATGGAAGGCTCAACTACGAGTGGTATGAGAAACAAAAGGGCAAAGACACAAATGCTAGCGACGATTCCTAAAGTGAGAGATACGTAGAACTTGACTTGTTCCTTTAGTGACAATTTTTCCGGTATTACTTCCGGTTCTGTATTTTTATGTCCTCCTCCACCCCTATCTATTGCTTGTTGCCCACAGCCTCCCGGTGGAACATTTCGACTTGCTACCCCTTCGGATATTGTCGCTTTGGAGCCCAAACGACCTGGATAAGCATGGTCTTCTCCAGATTGAGATGTGCGACTTTCTCTGCGCTGATGGCGGTTGTTAATTGTTGAGGCGACGATTCCTGCTGCTCCTACCATTACGATCACTTCCTATTTGTGTCAAGGAATATAATTGACATACAAAATTATTATTAAGAGTTAGAGATTCCATCATTCTCCTTTCAATTCAAAGAAAATTCCTTTTTTGTGTTCACGTAACTAAACCATGCATCATTAAATTTTTGATTTTTTGTATCTTTTTCGATTTTTTAATTTTTTATACATTCCTAAGTACACGCTTAAATTTAATTGTTGTGGATAAGAAGTGCGTTAGCGTTTCGTGCCTAACATTACTTGTGCCAAAAATCAGTTCATTAGGCTTGGTTGGAAATTTTCAAAACAAACTTTCCAACCAATAATATGAAGAAAAAATGATATTATAATTAAAATAAAGTCAGCTTACAATTAGCAATAAATTAGGAAATAGGAAAAAAAGAACAATTTGTTGAGTTTGCAAAATATGTTTTGCGTTTTGCGGTGAAAGTGTTTTTTAAAGACCGAATGATGACGAAGAACAATGATCTTGAACATTGAACAATTATGAAGCAGTGGTTTATGTCTTAAGTATTGAATTATGTGCTAGTATTTGTTGACGTTGACGGTTTGAATTGGATTGGGTTCGGTATTGTATTTTTGAATCAGTTTTCATGGGTTTGGGTGCAGAACTATAGAGCCATGGCTTCAACTGCCTCTTGTTCCAGAGCAGCTTTAGCATCTGCCCCACAACATTGGAAGTAAAAGTGAGAGTCATCTCCGACGTGAATGATTCGAGTGCAGAGAATCAAAGTGAAACAGGACACTACAGCCAAGGTGATGGGTACGGTAGATGCAATCATTAATTCCATGATACTTTTGAGTCTGCTGAAACGAGCGGTAACGAATTCAGAAGAATTAGGTTGGTGGTAGCATTGGAATCTAGACTGGGTCCTTAGATCATTTCCATCTCCGCCGTATTCCAAATGGAATTTTGCGCATTCGTCCAAAATCAGAGAATTGACGCAGGCATCGAAATTGATGTAGAGAGGAGTGCTATTGTAAATTAGCAAATCAATTTCTGGCGGTGCGTATTTTCTTGACTCGTCCAGAATTCTTTCCGATTCGTAGTGACTTTGGAGTAGGTATGTTATGTTGGTGGTGTTTCCAAAGTGTCCGGGTTCTAGAAGGGAGCCGTTGAAACAGTCGGTGAGCATAAATGTTGTCTTATCGTCAGGAACTCCACGGAGCGTCGTACAGAATATCATCAGCGTTGGACGCTCCTCAGGAACGCTGAGACTCTTGAGATCTTTAGGCCATATTTCTAGGTTTTCATCTATGTCAACTGCTTTGTCGCAGTTGGCCGTGAAAATGACATCTCCTTGTCTGATGACGACATCTTTACCCCCCGTCCTAATTCCGATGCAACGCTTCTCGCATTTGAACGGAGGACGAACACGAGCGCAACTTCCATAGTTGCATTCGTACAATCCATCCAAATTCAAACATGCTTTTCTGCTATTGCACATCACGGAGGGATCCGTGGTGGTGAGATTGCATGAAAGCACGGATGTCAAGTTTCGACATCTTGCTCCGCTATTTTCTCCTGTAGCAGAGCCAATTCCTTTGCTACAGTTGAAAATCCCATGAAGGGTTCTGCAATCGCCGGTGATACACCTGGAAGAAAAAATAATATTTCATACATTTTTCAAATTTGTTTGAGAGAAGTCACATTTGTTTCAATTTGAGAGCAGGAAAGTTTTTTAAGCAAAGCAAAATTTTCATACTTTGTAATGATTTAAATACTTACTCATAGACTTTCATATTCGGATCGATTCCATTGCAATAGATTGTGTGATCATTGGAACAAGTGTCTAGCCGAATATTACTGCCGTTTCTTCTAACATCAACACGAATCTGTGTGCAACTTCCTGAGGATTTTGATAGACACCATTCACCACAAGAACTCCACGAGGGGATGCCAGGCTCCCCTTCAACTTCACAATTCGGTACAGTCGTATTACTCACAGTCGTACACATCACGGTGGTCTCCGAAAATCCGGAGTTAAGTAATCTATACGATGGCATATACACTGCCACTGTGAGATACACTATACTCACACAGCTCAAAACTGCCGTCAGTTGACAGATGCAGATGGTCAAACAGATTCTTTTTTCAAAGGGGGTATTCATTTTTGTTTCTTCCCTCGAAGAGGAGAATTCCTCGAAGAATCAACTCTTGATGTAAATTATTCAGAATTCAACTGTAGATTGAAGAATCTTCTAGGTAGATTTCTCCACCTTAGTTAGAGCAAAGAGATGTTGTTGAAGAAATATGAAAGATTTTGACTTGATTTCTTGGAATTTTGGGTTGGGACTTTCTGATCAGTCTAGGCAACAAGGCCTTTACTGTCTCGGTGTTGAAAAACTGTTTTAGCAATAATTGTTTTGTAAACTGATGCGATTATTAAGTGTTTGCGTTGATTTACGAAGAATCTGGAATGAAGGCTTGGCTTTATTCCGTTGTAGAACTTGTTTTCCAGTATTCGGTACAATGGAGTAATGTTATATAGAGCAATGGAGTTTCGGCTGGAATATCGTCACAGGAAATCGAGGTCGACGACGCACGAGCATGGAGCACAAAACAGCGCATTATGTTGTTCAGTGCAATTTCGTGTTCTTGTTCTCAGTCCCGGATCAATATCGGGCTGTGCCTCTATATACTCCTTTTCCATGTAATGTATAAGGGAAATTCCGTATAAAGCAAAGCTTTCATCCTTTCTGCCACTGCTTGTACATACATAGGTGCTCAGGTGAAATTTTCTGACTGTGACGTAGTAATATTATCGACGAAATATTATCCTACTGTAACCCAATACTATACTAAAAGTCTGTGTCCATTAAACATTGTACACTTTCGAGTCTTTTCTTTGCGATTCGACTCTTTACTCCAACCCTTTAACTGTGTTTTCTCCTGGAAATGCCAGGTTTCGTCAACAGGATTTTCTCTTGTGATATCAATGTTGATACAGGAGTCAATGAAGCAGCTTGAGATGCATGAACTAATTTTTCATTTATCTTTATAATGTCATTTAAACACAAGCGATAAATCACTAGTAATTCACACCCTCGTTCCAACATCCGAGATGTCAATGCGAATTTATAAATGTTAAATTCGAAATCTGAATGCTTTGAAAATATGCGGAAGTATTTACATTATAAAGTATTGACAACTGCCACTCTAGTGACAATTCAATAAGATTAATATTAATTAATCGAAATGAAAAGAAATGGAAAAATGAATGATTATCTCTACGAGTCATATGTATTCTTTTGCTTTCTCTTTTTCTTACATTATATTAATTGGTAATATTCCTTTGTCAAAATAATTATTCTTATTTTTCTTATTTATCAAAAAGAACATGCATATGCAAACGACTAATCTACAGTATTTTTTTAAAAAAATAATGGATTCGTGTTAATATAATATCGACAGCCGTCATTCAAGTTAAAATTCAGCTGGTTCTATAAATGCTTAAAAATGAAATAAAAATCATCAGAAAACATTATTCATTATGGGACAAATTGACAAATATGTCCATAAAAGGCTTTCTATATTTTACATTTACTAGTACGAATAATTCACATTTGTAAATATAATTTTGGGAGAAGGAAAGAAAGTTATATTTGAAAGGGAACAAAATTCAAGGCAAAAGTATTGCTAAATTGACAAAGTTGTCACGTAAGTGAAAATTCAAGAGAATCATTTTCCTAATTAAGTCAATATACGAATCTTAATTGTTTTATATAGTAGGTACCAGGTAATTACATATGAGATGTTAGTATAGGTATGTATTAGTTAGTTAATAATACAAAAACATTTTTGTTAAATATTCCAATACCTACTTATAGATTGAGGTAGGCACACTCTAAGTGCTTCAAATTAAAACGGGGGTTATAAAAACAACATTCTACGGTAAGCTCTTTGGAGTCTCTGGAGTAAGCAACAATTAGTAATTCGTCAATGGTTTATATATATCCTAAGAAATGAGGACAGCAAAGCAATAATCTAAATCAATGCGCTCACACGTATCAATAACCTATATTCTATTATTAAGACCTTGCGAGTCGTAAGATTGGAGTTCAATACCCACATTTATATTCGTTTAACCCGATTCAAACCTACGTTGAATGGATGGCAATTAATGAATAAAACTGCGGCACTGAATGAAACAGAATTTGCTTTAAGCGTGATACTTAATTGAGTTAAATTTTATATAGATTGAATATTGATATTTACTAAAATTGACTTTTTAGAAAGTCTGATATCTCTGTAAGAATAAGCATATACTTAAAAACAACTTTTTCCAAAATTAAATTATCGTCATCATATTTATTTGAAATGTCAATAACGTTGCAGAGTAGGGCTTTGTTTGAGTGAGTAATGTTTAACATATAGTAGGCGCCTGTAATATGACTGCGTATACTTTCCTCGTTATTCGTTACATATCACTTTGAAGTACACAACAGAAATGCCTGCAAATAGTTTTGATTTGGTAAAAACATTATTTTATTTGTTAAATGCACATACGATATGAATATTAGACCAAAGACAAAGCATTATAAGCAAATTCACAAAAGTACCTAGTACTTATTATACGCATATTGATATTATATATATTCCGTCTGTTTGCTTCTCATAGGGTGTAATTACGGTTATCAAACAAATCAAATAAAGCGTTTGTTATTTGTGACAACTATTTGCACTCGTGAGCTTGCTTAAATTATGATATACTCAATTCATTCTATATTCTAGAAAAAAATCTAGAAAAATTAATTCAATAAATCTAAATCCATTTCTGGCAATTGGAATTTAAAAAATAGTACATATTTAGCAGTATGGATTTTAAAATGATATTCCCATATACATGTTTTAATTTCCTCTTGATTCGGATCATTGAATTCACACGATTTAAAGTTTAAATTCTGTCAGTCAGGCAGTCATTCATTAGTGCAGTGGTTTTTTTATTCAACTCCATATTTTCAAGCAGATTCTGTTTTGAACAACAGCTCAAATTCTGTATACCGTAATTTTCAATATTATCCAACCAGCCTTTTGCTTAATGTTAATAAAATTTAAATTCACTTTAAGATTAAATAAATTAATTTTAATTAGCTATAAAAAAATTTAGAATTTTTTGTACACTTTGTTGACAAACATGTATGATGTTATGTTACATGAGAAGGAGAAATATTATGAAGGTTAAATTTGTCTTACTTTTAATATAAGTTGTTCTTCCTCTTCCTCGTTGTTCACTTGCCACACGCCTCGTCGATTAAAAAATCTTCGGATACGCCGTAAGAAATAGATTTTGACAGTGGTTAGTTTTACAACGGGGAAAAAGTTAAAGGAGAAAGTAAGAGAGAAAGTATTAAAAACGAAAGAATATAAAATTCAACTTTTGTCGTATTCCCGTTTCACATACATTGCAGGAGTGTTTGTGTACAAAAAGAAATACGGGTAAAATCACAATTTAAATCACAAATTAAATTGAATAACTCTTTTTTGAGTTTATATTTGCAACTCAATTGTCAATTATTGTGTTGTTCATGTTGTTTTGACCGACCTAGTCTGAACTGGGGTATTTTATCAGGGCAGTCTACTGCAGATGGGCAGAGAGCAATAGGAATATCCTCTTGTCTGAAACTGAATAGTGTGTAGGTAATAGAAAAAAGAAAGTGTCGATTCGGATCCGAATCCACTGCGCCACTGTTAGCCTCAAAGTGTTTCTTACACAATTCGGTAGGGTCCAGTGAAGTCCAGTCAAGGAAATTTGATAACATTTGCAATTTACACTACAGCGCAGTCTACTACATACATGAGCACTGTGAAATGAAATGAATGGTGAAATGTCCGTGTTCTTCTAATCCCGTTTTTATATGATCGTTTACTGGAGTTGACTACCAAATTGCTGGTTTGAGTGTAATGGACATTTTCGCATGTAACTCGCATTGACCGATCAATATTTTTAGCTCGCTGTGTTCGTAGCGTCCGAAATCAGAATTTCTATATCCACTTTCCTTCTATAAGTGGCAGCAGCTTTTCCACCGCAAAAACGTTTAGCACTTTATATGGAAAATGGAAATTCCTTCAGAGGCAACGCTTCTAGCGTCTTAGTCTAAAATGTCTCCACATTTTAAAAAGTTTTATTTTTTCTTATGAATAAATACAATAGTAATTTCTAAGAACTGATTTGAGAATTCTACCCGGGTTCAGGGAAGTTAATACAGAAATGATACAGTTAAATGCTACTACAAAAGCGTAATGTCCGTAGACAGTTTTGTATGAGACAGAATATAATATCCTAATGTAAATGTAGTTTATACCGAATTGCGATTATAGTTGTGGTAGTTTGGTAGACCTGCCTAAGTTCATAAATTGTAAATACGAATGTAAATTAAATATCGTCTGTCGAATGGCTGTAAAATTTGGTGAGGGACTAAAGGTGGAAACTAAAATAGTAACGAATCGCGTCAATACGCAGCAATTGGCAAGCTAACTACGAAAGCCACTAAAGTTAGTTGCGTGACCTTTTGGTTTGAAATGTAGCATATAGCCTTAGCCTAATAATATGTAGTTATATAGCTCAATTCGTGCATGTAGTGGTCGTAGTGTAGCAATTATGAATTTTTATTATACTCTCGGTAAATGTCGGTTGGCGAGGTGAAATAATTCACCGCACCGTCCTCTCCTCGGTCAAATATCCTATTGATCGTACTGCTACAGTTAACTTGGCTGTGTATAACGTGAGGGCACCTTAATTGGTGTCATGAGTAGGAAGTAATGGCCAAACCACAGCTCCTTAGAATGCATCAGAATGTCTACACAATCATTACACACGCAGCAAAGCAAAGTACAGAGTTCCAACTTGGAACAGAGAGAACAAGAACAAGAGAAGCTTGAGGAGAGAAATTTTAGAAATAAACTTTAGAGTCACACTGGGCTAGTAGTGCAGCACCGCACAAAAGCCGTGTGTTGTATGTATAAAGTATAAACCCGTCATGTACCTAAATACATATATATTTCTCTACTCAATTATTATTTCTGGAGAGCATGCCTTGCCTTTTCCTCGTTTCGCCGGGCTGAATGCAGATGTATTGATGTATTTTCCCTTTTTCATTTTTATTAGGGGACTGTACAAAACGACAATTTTTCTCCTAAAGAAATGCCAGCGTGAATAATTATGCGCTTTTAGCTTTTAACAATATTCAGGCTACAATTAGACAAATTAATGGTGTGTACCGCGGCGATATGGATTATGATTCGTGTACAGTACACCAAACATGTACGTATTTACTCATACATATATTTATACTGTATTTATACATGTTTCCATGATATCTCTAATAATAGTATCTACACCTTTGCTTTCAGATACTACTCGCTAATGTATATAAATGCAAACAATTTTTTGTTTGTAAAACAGTTTGCATATGTACTGTGGTCGTTTAGATTGTTTCATTTCGTATTTATTTGCTAGTTATCAAATGAGAGCATCATTGCTAATATTCTAATTACAGTTTCTCCATGCGTATACAAACAATGTTTTATGTGTGCACAACATACAACCGTTTAGTTGACCATGAACTGTCACATGGGGCTACTATGTATAATAATGCTGTGTATTAGCTAGTTTTTTATCCATCATTAAGCAAACTTTATTTAACAAACATATTAGTATGAATAGTATGTTACTATGCACTCTGTGTGCAGTGCATATTTAATACAATATGAAGCTGTGTAATGCAACTATTTGTATGCAACATGGTATCGGTTTGTATTGATTTATATGGGTGTACAAATGGCATATATTTATGTATGTATAATATTGTACATACTATGTACTAGCTGAGTGTAGTGTATTGTGTAGGATAAATAGTTAGGAGTTATATGATATGTATGTGATGTGTATGAGTGAGAAAAAATAATAGACAAAAAAATGTCCAATGTTTTTATGGAAAATTACTCGAAAAATTTCCTGCATGAAAATGAAGACTGACTTATTTATTGTTAATATGTGTCAGTGCGTGTACATCGACTATTAAATAGCCCTGGCAAAATAACTAATTGTAAAACCCATTTGGAAATGTGACAATCAGATGAAGGCACGCCCAGTCGTAGGAGCAAATGTGCTGCACTACAATAAAGTAAAGTAAATGTATTTTTATTATTGATCCACTGATATTATTATGTTCTTCTCATGTACACTACATACATTCTGATATTATTGCTCAAATAATTTTAGTCCATTTTCGTTAGTTTCTGTTAGCACTTTCCTTCTGTTAGTAGTTTCCCAATTAACCGGAATAAATACCCAGTCATGATTCATGCTAAATTCCCGCATGCGAAATATTCATGCAAACATACACAGTGATGGATTAGGATGAGAAGAAAGGTTTTAAACAAATTACTAACTGTGATGTAATAATAATATTATACCTAGTACCTTTAGTTAGGTAAGTCATTTATTATTATCTTTTTGGACTACCCTATCAGTTTATAAATGCAATCAAATTATTCCTAAACCTTTTTAGAAAAAAAAACTCGTCCTTGAATATTAAAATTGATGCTTGTAAGCTTTTAAGCTTACAGGACTCAAAGGATGCAATGTAAAAATTAGAAATGCATTGTAGTTGTTTATAATTGTATTTAATTAGTATTCAATGCTTTTAACTTTTTTAACCCATCAAATGTGCAATTATGTTTTGATCATTTGGACATGATGACAATTATTAACAATAATGACACTATTGCATATAAAAAGGTTGGTGGAAGGAATTGTGTTGATTGTCATACTGTCATCAAGTAATGGAAAGACAATAAACTCGCCTATTCTCATTCATAATTGAAATGAGACAAAATTCGCCATACACAGTCGTTGTCGTTTATACACATAACGTATGGTTAAAATTATTGGTGTTCTCGATCGTATGTAGGTATATGGATAGGTATAGTTAAATTTTAGAATATGTGTTTGTTCGCTAATATTGTTACAGCATGGTTAATCATGATAACTGACATTGTGTAGTAATCAAACTGAATGGAGTAATTTTATTTAAAAGGTAATTGTAAAACGGTAATAAACATTTATCATTGCATGGTTTGAGTAATTCGAAAGATTAACTAAGAAGTTTAACTACTCACTAGACACGATGTATTCCCTGAAAGGCTGATACATAATGCATTGCCACTGTGGAGAACAAGACAAAAAATTGTGTAATGAAATGAATGAGAAATTCCATATAGTCGAAACGACAGGTCGCAGTAAATGATAATTAGTACTTCGGGTAGTTGGTAGTAGCTTTGTATTACACTACCTATTAATAAATATTGTAGGATTCCAGTTTGTATTTAGAAGAGTGTGTAGAATACATTGCTGGCAGAATTCTATAACGAGTAGGTACAGCTAACTAACGTAATAAAATGTAATGAACGAAATGTAATGAATTTCTATATTGTGTATTAGTGTTTCATGGTGGTATGCAGTTTAGTAGAGTTAGTGTCTTTGTGTGCATCGATAATGTATAATACTTTATTGTCGAAATACCTTATCAACGTTGACATGCGTGTGTGTGGCTGAAACTGATTCCACCTAATACTAAAATAGTTTGATGTTTGACTTCGGAAACGATTTTGTACGAAACTCGTAGGTCTCTACTAGAAATATATAGCGAATAGCAATGATCAGACAGACTATTGTGTTGCAGATATATTAGATAAATACAAATGTAATGACTATGTAGGAATTGCAATCTTAGCCAATCATAAGAGTGGGAAAATTGGGTGCATTGCATACTTAGTTAAAATAGTTAAAAAACTTGAATAGGTATTAAATTTTGGTCATCTGTAGGATTCAGATATTTGCTTACTAAAAATCTCAGTCTGTAAACTCCTTCATCCTAACAAAAACAATTTTCATGAACATCCCGACATCTTGACCTTTAGAATTCTGCTTCTTCAAATTTACATTTTTGTTTTCTCATAAGACTAATCTATATACGGAGCAAATTGACTTTATTTAAAAACATCAAAAGCTCCACCATATCTTAAAGAATTTCAATCGAAGTATTACCTAAATCAATTAGCCATGAAATATCTACGAGTGCCATAAAAGGATCCATTCAAATCTTGAATAATCACTTTAGTCAACAAAAAACAATTATTTAAAAATACCCCAATGTTATATATTGTTAAACATGTTTTTCATTTTTTCTGAAAATAAGTTGTTAAGTATACTGAGTCCAAAAGGGCTACCATATTTTGTTTATGGCAGTGATCATTAAATAAATGATTTCTCCCCCTTCAGTTTTTTTAACTGAAGTTAATTGTACATTTTTACATACCAAACCCATTTTCACGGTTTTCACAACGATTTAAATAATAACTAATGTATAGATTTATTCACTTCCAATTGCTTGATTAGGTAATTTAGACACATTCTGCAAATTCATAGTCATTTATTACTTACAAAAGTATAGTAGTGCAAAGTAGTATTCCTGTGTAATTAAAATTACCATATTGTTACAAAGTACTACAATTAAACAGTAAAAAAGTTGACATGAATCTGTACTTAAAATGAATTAAATTGTTATTTGTAAAATATGTACTAAATCGAGAGGCTAGCATGTATTAATTAAATAGTTTAAATGTAGTAGACAATTTCTCGTTTGAAAATGTGTTTTGATGAACTGTTAAGAAATGTGATTTATAGTCTGAGTAAATCTGACGTCTGACTCATGAGCCTTCCTTGAGTACCTTGAACAGCATAATATGGTGGAAGCAAGTGGAGTAAAAGTAGTATAGGCTAGGATGCCGCATTGGCCTTGATAAGGAAATTCGCCAATGCAGGGCGGTTGAGTTTTCAGTTTACATCACATCACAGCACACCAGAGCTCAGACACACTCCACACAGGGAGAAAAGGAAGAAAGAGCTCACATACACATACAGTCGAGCGAATCCAGTCGGCTCCACACTTTCAGCATGTTCAACCAGCAATAGCTGTATTTGTAACAGTAACAGTATCAAAGCCGTTTCTACTTTACTACTACACTACAGTATCTGTACTTTGTAGTATGTAGTGGTAGTAGTAAAGTAACATTCATTCTTCGTAGCCGGACTGAGTATTGTGAGTGAGTAAAAGGCAGGGAAAGAAAGCAGGGAGTGCGAGAGAGAAGGCGAAAAGGAAGGAAAATCAACACGAACAGATTCATATGAATACAAAGTTTCTTTGTTGGGTTAAGCGAGTTGGTGAGTTGGTTTCGTATGTAGCGTATACTCTTCTCCCGGTTCGTTCTTCTTCTTAGTCGTAGAATGTCTGCTGCTGTGTGTTATACACTGTTTCCCGTTTCCCCACACTCGCGGCACACATACACATACTCTTTATTTCTCTGCTGTAGCTTTCTTTACCTTTTACTTAGCTGGTTAGGTAGGTTGTGCAATTATATGAGTTCACACACACACAGAGAGTCTCTTTCTGCTTTTTCGGTCTTTCTGCATGCTTTAGTTGGTTAGTTGGGTTGGTGGGTTTGTTCGCCTTGCCTTCTCGTGCTTAACGCTCAGCTCGCAAGTTGCAGCTGGCCGACTCCGTGTTTTCCTTTTTCGTCTTGTCCTTCGTCTTTACACTGTGACCGTCTTATTCTTTTTCTTTCTTTCTTCTTGGTTTGCTGAGAGGGGAAATGGGACTGGAATCGGAGTTTATAATAGTAGAGCAAGGGCTGAAAGAGGAGTACTAAGGCAGTTGTTTGTGTGCATGGCAGTATTAGTATAAAGACGATGGTCGTGGAATGTGGAGTGGGAAAGTGAGAAGGATGTGAGAAACAGAGAGAGAGAGAAAAAGGCAAAAGCTGCAATTGCAAATCCTTTGGATTGTTCAACACATTCAGCAGTGACGGACTGAATTCTTATAGAACGAAACTAAATAGGCGACGAAAATCATGGCACGAAACACGCTCACGAGTCACGAGAGCAATAGCCGTGTCCGTACCATTAGAGATAATAGTAATAACATAGCTCATAGCTTTACCTTCCCTTTTTCTAGACTTGGCTTGGCTTTCCGATGCTTTACTTTTTTGACGTTGTCGTCGTCTCCTAACTACCACTAAATACAATACAGTTTAGTTCTTGGTCTCATTGCGTTGTTTTCTCATTCCACACAACACAACAACATCTTTAGCCATATGTATCCTATACGCTTTTAACCAGCAGCGTGTGCCATACAATAAATACGCTAGTATTAGGTACAATTTACCAATTCGAAATTTCAATCGAATCTGCTACAGTGATGGAATATACATACAAGACATACATGTTTAATAGTAGGTACTCGACTAGTCAACTTATAGAATATTTTCGACTGTATGCTACTATGTAGTTCGTTATTATAGATACAGAATATTATGTTAGCAAAGGACAGGATGTAGTAGTAAAGAGTGAGAGAGAGAGATCGGAAGGGAGAAGTGTAAAGTCGAAGCTTAGCTTTGATATGAGTCGTATCATAAGTTGTGTGTAGCTATAAGGTAGCATCTTTGAAGAAAGTAGTTGGTGGACTTGACTTAAGTGCTAAGCAAACTACTAACATAAGTTTACATCAATGAGCTTTCCCAGGTATCTTATACGAATCAGTCTTCTTTCTTTTTCACAGGCATCTTTTTGTGTGTTTGGGAACTTGTAGTTATAACGTTTACAAATTTTTAGATTCTTCCTCTATGTGCGATATGCTGGATGTGATATCATAAAATTGATTACCAATTGCATTTAATTAACACAATATTTTTAAATACATTTTTGCATTTTAAATATCTTCAACAAACAACTTAAATGCACCTATGAAACGGTAAAATCTATATTTCTATGTTTAGCACTATTGTATGATTTAGGAACAATAAAACAATAGGTACCTTGTTCATGAATTTGACAAAAATATTGCAAAATAATTTCTTTTTTGCTTCAAATTCCGATGCAAAAGAAGTATCAAGTAAATAACTTGCATATAATATTATACAAAAGCATAGCATGGTACATAGATATAGGTAAATATTTGCAGCTAAAGCCCTCATAGTGTAATTTAAACTGAATTGTATATGGTAATATTTATGCGTATTTATGGATGTGTACAACATACCTACGTGTGCACGTATGTTGTATTGTACATACCCATTGTATGTGCATGTTCCCCTAGGTACATTTACACCATGCACATGAAAAGTGGAATACAGTTGTACATAGTACATACAACTATATAGTATAACTTCCAGACCTAGACTTTAGCCGACACACACATAGAGAGAGAGACTCACCTTCTAGAATTCTAGAAGGCTGCATAAACTACGGTATACATAACACGTTAGTATTTTAGTTGTGAAGGTTCGTGTTGGATTATTGACACTTTTCTTCCGAATTTGTTATTAGCTGTGCCGTAGCTTTTCCATGCCCATGCCCATATGTACTCTCATTATTTCTCTCTCCTCAGACGCTACACATTACACATGTATTTTTCAACGCACCTCTGACTCACTACACTACAGTATACTTACGAAGGAACGAACTCCGACTTACACTTGAGACTCCGTCGACTTCTCCAATTGAATTCGCTCTCTTGCTCTTTCTCTCTCGTTCTCCCCTCATCTCATGGCAGTCAAACTAAAATATAAAGTCTCAACTCAACTCAAACTCTCTCCATCTATTTCTTGGACGTCTGTCTGTATCTCAGTATCTCTCCGCACTCGACTCCACTATATAAATGTAATGTGAGTAATCTCATGCAATAGCAAAGCGAAACGCTATCTGACTCTGTTATGTGATAGATGTGTGTTGTGCGTTGTAATTGTGTTGTACTGCATTACATGCAGCACTACTAGACCCACAATGTCTAACGCTCTACCACTGCACTGCCTTTCTGTCGACATACTATACACACCACCCTATGTCGACACAAGCACTTTCTTTAGTATGTATGTGTATGTACATACACAACTTTTACAAAGATGCCTAAGTTTATATACTATTAGTATTACTTAGTTTTCTCCATGTGTTCTATTATATTTTGTATGTAGTGTATACAGATATTGCATATTGTGCTGTATGAGTATAATGTATAAGCTCTGTCCAGGCCGACTGTCTGTCTGTCTGTCTATACATGGTACATATCCGTATTTTGCTTTCTTGCTTTTGTAATATTATGATATCTAGTACTTTGTACTTGTATAGGTGCAGTGTTGTATAATAATAGGTATGTAGTGTACAAGTATAAGTATACAGTTAGTTTCATCGCGAGTTTTTTTATTACTTGTGTAGTATTCGTTAATATGAATCAGGTTGCTCAGCTAGACTGCTATGCTATAGCCATCCATCACATTCAGAACTCCTTTTATGCGTCCGCAGTCGTATCAACAAGGACGTAATAATAATATTTCCGTCCTTTGTTTCTTCGTTTGTTGTCTGTCATGAAATGCAGAATAAGAGATGCGACACTCAACAGTGAGCCATTATTATACGATCACTGTGCAATTACAATCATTTATTTTATTGTATTTATTATTTCGTCTTGATTTTTTATATTTTGTGCCTGTTTTGTTTTTAATTCATAAGTACGAATTAATTCTTTTCAAAATGAGTTCAGGTGAGAGTTGAATTATTTTTAAATTTTGTTTGTGAATACAAAGGGTACACTTGAAGTGTTCATAAGTATAAAGGTACAGTTCATGAATGTTTGTGTAATAGAAATAAATGTAGGATTTTAGCAATAACGTTTACACGCGTAAATCGGATCGAATTAACCTTACACACAGAGACACACCTTGGGGTTTTAAGCACTAGAAAATTGTATTAGAAAATTACATTTAGTGTTTAGGTAGCTATGTATGTACACTGTATGAAGGTTATTAGAGTACTTTTGTTGAGGGAAAACCCGGAGAATGTACATGCTAGGTACAACATTCTTCGGGTTTTCTGTCTGGTAGTATGTTGGAGCAATAGAATGGCATATATGCAGTAGGTGAAGTATAAGTGAGTAGTAGATGAAACATAATACAATGCAATGTGTGTAACTGTAACGTATTAAGTACCTATTAGCCTATTGTGTATTGTAGTGTGGCTATCCTCGTTGCACTGGAAAAACCGCTAGCATGCCGCAGTGTCCGATTTCAACCCAAGCAATAAATTATCTGCCCGAAACATTTGATGTAGCTTTTTGACTGCGTTTCGTCTGCCGTCGTTGTCGTCGTGTAATATAGAGGTTGTGCTATGTACACATTGTACAGTCAGTAGCATTATGGATTTATAGACTGTGAGTTGAAATTCTGCTGCGAAATAATTTCTATTCTTTCTATTCTACATTCTATGTATTGTTAATAATGATAGCGTTTAAATACTCCTGTTCCCTGTTGGCTACACCGAAACTGGGAAAACAGTAGACAGACTAAATGCACTCAAATGTGTAATACAATTAGCAGAATATTTGTTAGATATGTATTTCTTCTTCAAGCATTTACTGGGTTTATTATGGGTGTGGCTGCATTATTTCACATACTAGTAGAACTACGTTATACGTTGTATATTATACAAGGACTATGTAGTGCTATTTGTAAACATTTTGTAAACTTTTGGAGTGGACACTGTTTTCCGAGTTAATTAGTTGATATATTTGATCAGCAACAAACAACATTTGATTTCGAGTAAAAGACTGTTGCCTTTGTTCATGAAATCACAATGAAATGTGTGTGCGTGTAAATGTATTTGTGTAGAAGAACGCTTTGTGTAAATGACCAATGATGCAATGACTTAGAAATCCTTTATGTACAAAATGTACAATCGGAAAAAATAGAATTTTATAGAAAAAAGGAATTTTCTTGGCGCAGCAGAGTCGTATACATATATCTGTAGTGTATGTAACTATATGTACGTACGTAAACGTACATAAGCCATGAAATTAGAAAAAAGTTGGAGCTCCATGTATTAGTAAACATCCTGGAAGCGTTTTAGTATTTCCTGTGTTGCGCAGCAAATCCTGTTCTTGTGTTGTTGAGTATTTCATTCATTGCCTAATAAATTCAACCCACCTGTATTTTCATGGAAGAGTTTGTTCACGGAAAAGTAGACTGTGGAGAGACATTTGAGTTTTCAAGTGTGTGATGATATGGTGACATGACAAGACAAGTTGCGTTGTCTTGGCAGAAGTCTTTGGCTGAGTGGCATTGTAGAGCCAGAACTGGTTATAAGTAACGGAAACGACAACTGGTATTGGCTGTGGCTGGGACTCTGTCTGTTTTCTGCTGCTCCGTTTCTGTTCCAAGTTGGACTGTGTCTGTCTGTGTGAGCAAAACATTAGAGCATTCACTCACACTCACATAGTGCACAACAGTCCTA